>CAUYRH010022455.1:0-36239 GCA_963574655.1 Perodicticus potto | reverse complement strand
AACTGCAACAAAAAAATAGCCGGGCGTTGTGGCGGGTGCCTCTAGTCCCAGCTACTCGGGAGGCTGAGGCAAGAGAATCGCCTAAGCCCAGGAGCTGGAGGTTGCTGTGAGCTGTGTGACGCCATGGCACTCTACTGAGGGCAATAAAGTGAAACTCTGTCTCTACAAAAAAAAAAAAAAAAAAAAAAAAGCAGGCAGGGCACGGTGGCTCACACCTGTAATCCCAGCACTCTGGGATACCAAGGCAGGTGGATTGCTTGAACTCATGAATTCGAGACCAGCCTGAGCAAAATCGAGACCCCGTCTCCCTATCTCTACCAAAATTAGAAAAATTTAGGCAAAAGGATTACTTGAGACCAAGAGCTGGAGGTTGCTGTGAGCTATGATGCCATGGCACTCTACTCAGGGCAACAACTTGAGACTCTGTCTCAAAAAAAAAAAAAAGGCATTATTTATATATTGATTTATATATCGATATATTGCCACTAACAGGGAAAGTCAAAATATTACAAAAACAGCCTCAGCACCTGTGGCTCAGCAGCTAAGATGCCAGCCACATACACTGAAGCTGGGTTTGAAACCAGCCCAGGCCAACTACAACCACAAAATAGCCAGGCGTTATGGCGGGCGCCTGTACTCCCAGCTACTAGGGAGGCTGAGGCAAGAGAATCGCTTAAGCCCAAAAGTTTGAGGTTGCTGTGAGCTGTGATGTCACGGCACTCTACCAAGGGTGACATAGTGAGACTCTGTTAGAAAAAAAGAAAAAGAACTGTACAATCTCAAGTCCCACTGCAGACCTTCTAAAACATAACCTGCATTTTTACTAGATCCACCCAGGTGATGTGTATTCAGATAAAAGTTTGACAGTCACTGTGTCAGAGATGGCTGGTTCCAGGGTAAGGATAACTCTTATCCATACTAAAGCCCAAATCATAGGACCTGGGAGGGAGAGACTGCACTCACATTATATGACCTTTGTTTGGTTTTTCACTGTGTGATAATCAGTCATTCTTTATATATAAAGAATATATGATCATATATATCTGCTTTGAGATATAATTACAATTCACTCATTAAAGTGTACAATGCAATGGTTTTTAGGACATTGAGAGTTGGGCTACTGTTTCCACCATCAATTTTAATCTGAAAAGAAACCCCTTACTCTCGAGCAGTTATCTCCTATTCTTCCCAGTCCCAAGTCCTAGGCAACCATTACTCTACTTTCTGTCTCTATAGATGTGCCTATCCTGAACATTTTATACAGATGGAATCATAATATGTGGTCTTTTACGATTGACTTCTTTCACTTAGTATAATGTTTTCAAGGTTTATCTATGTTATTCACCAGTCTTTTTTTTTTTTTTTTTTTGGAGACAGAGCCTCAAGCTGTCACCCTGGATAGAGAGAGTGCTGTGGCATCACAGCTCACAGCAACCTCCAATTCCTGGGCTCAAGCGAGTCTCCTGCCTCTGCCTCCCAAGTAGCTGGGACTACAGGTGCCCGTCACAACGCCCGGCCATTTTTTGGTTGCAGCCGTCATTGTTGTTTGGCGGGCCGTTACCAGTCTTAATCCTTCCACCTAAGTAGCAATATTCTCTCAATAGATGGATGGGTGCCAGACAACAATGTGACTCTATCACCCACTCCCCCCAATGGGGCTCCTGAGTGCCATCACTCCCCTAGAAGTCTCGCTCCTCCCATTACCCTAATAAGGAGGACTTGAGTAGAGTTGTCTTTTTCCATCTTCTCCCTGGGACTTAGCAGCTCAAGTGCAGCTGGCCCTTGGCCAAGTTTCCTCTCTAAGACACCTGCAGGCACTACCAGTGCTGCCACCTTATGCCCATTTCTTGAAGTAGTGGACACTGGATCAGGCACTGTCTTTCTCCCTGAGAGCCCTGCTGTTGTCACATCAATCAAGATTGTGACTCATGACAGAGTGTGACCAGGAGAGGTCGAGGGTGTGCTGTGTGGGAACTTGTGCCTGGTACCTTTGAATGGCTAAAAGACACAGAAAAAAACAAGCACTCATGCACTTGGGGCTGAAGAGGAGCATGATTTTATAATCTCTTTTCCTGATTCTCATGGCTGCTTCTTCAGCTTCCATTTCTTCTCTTCAGTTCGCTTTTGTTGCTGTATGTGATTCTTTGCAGAGTAGGGAACCAAACATTCCTGCCTGGATTGTTTTTGCTTGACTTTTAGGGGGTATAACACTTGTATCCTGGCTCAGCGCCTGTGGCTCAACAGGCTAAGGCGCCAGCCACGTACACCTGAGCTGGCGGGTTCAAATCCAGCCTGGGCCCACCAAACAACAATGATGGCTGAAACCAAAAAATGGCCGGGCGTTGTGGCAGGCGCCTGTAGTCCCAGCTACTTGGGAGGCGGAGGCGGGAGACTCGCTTGAGCCCAGGAATTGGAGGTTGCTGTGAGCTGTGATGCCACAGCACTCTATCCACGGTGACAGCTTGAGGCTCTGTCTCAAAAAAAAAAAAAAAAAAACAAAAAAAACCACTTGTATTCTTAGACATTTGGATATGCTTGACTTACTTCTATAAAAAAAATTGATCTAAACATTCTGGTCTACTGAATAGCAAAACAAGGAAAAGGTTTTTTGTTCTCCAAAATCAAGATGTTCTTCCCTAATGAATGAATCTAACCAAAGCCAAACTTTTGTTATAAAACATATTTAAATTATCAGTCCCAAAGAAAAACTAGCATCACAACAAAAACACTCTCCCTAAAAGCTCAGACCTGGGTTTGGAACCTTGTCTGAGTCTGGGGCACAAAGTTCCATTATAGGTTATCATGTACTATTCTATACTCCCTGAGTAGTCCATAGATCTCCAAATCATATACTTCTTTCTAAGGACTTTCCAAATTAAGGCTCCAAGGACTTACAACACATCAAACTCTCATTGCCCCTCTATCATACTCCTTCAAGAAACGTTTGAGGCTTGGCGCTCATAGCACAGTGGTTACGGTGCCAGCCACACGCACCGAGGGTGGCGGGTTTGAACCCAACCTGAGCCAACTAAACAACTGCAACAAAAAAAATAGCCAGGTGTTGTGGTGGGCGCCTGTAGTCCCCGCTACTTGGGAGGCTGAGGCAAGAGAATCACTTAAGTCCAAGAGTTGGAGGTTGCCGGCTCAGCTGGAGGTTGCCGGCTCAGCACCTGTAGCTCAAGCAGCTAAGGCGCCAGCCACATATAGCAGAGTTGGTGCTGGCGGGATCGAATCCGGCCCGGGCCTGCCAATGACAACTACAACCAAAAAATAGCCAGGCTTTGTGGCCGGTGCCTGTAGTTCCAGCTACTTGGGAGGCTGAGGCAAGAGAATCGCTTAAGCCCAGAGGTTGGAGGTTGCTGTGAGCCGTGATGACATGGCACTCTACCCAGGGCAATACTTGAGGCTCTGTCTCTACAAAAAAAGAAAAAGAGTTGGAGGTTGCCGTGAGCTGTGACACTATGACACTCTACTGAGGGCAAAATAGTGAGACTCTGTCTCAAAAAAAAAAAAAAAAAAAGAAAGAAAGAAAGAAAGAAATGTTTGAATAGGGCTGGGAGCAGTGGCTCATGCCTGTAATCCTAGTACTCTGGTAGGCCAAGGGGGTTGGATCACTTAAGTTCATGAATTCTAGACCAGCCTGAGCAAGAGCAAGGCTCTTTTTAGATTTTCTCTAAAAATCTAGCTGGGTGTCATAGTGGGCACCTATAGTTCCAGAAACTTGAGAGGCTGAGGCAGAAGAATCACTTGAGCCCAAGAGTTTGAGGTTGCTGTGAGCTATGACAACATAGAACTCTACCAGGTGGCAAGAAAATGAGATTCAATCTTAAAAAAAAAAAAAAAAGAAAAAGAAAAACATATTTGAATATGAACACATGCCAGCTCTGTGCTGTACACAAGTCAGACTAAGTTCTAGCCCCTGTGGGGTTTAGCTTCTGGGCAGGGGACTGTAATAGTAAACTGCTGTCTTATGAACGGTGATGTGCTTGGATTCCCTTAGTATGTCTTGATAAGTTATGCTACACTTGAATAAAATAAGCAAGAAAGGCTTTGTTGTCCTGGACAGCAAAGAAGAAAAGCAGATGGACTCAGGTGGTCATGGCTAGTACTCTTAACTGTCTACCTTCATCTTACTTTGATCCTTGACTGACTTCCTGAGAGCCAAGGAACTATCACAAAGGCTGAGAACTATAGTATTAATGGACTTGACAACACTATTGAATTCTTAAAATATACTTTACATCTATACATATTAGGCATTGCGTAGAAATTGTCTTTCTAGGCTCAGTGCCAGTGGCTCAATGGGCTAAGGCGCCAGCCATGTACACCTGAGCTGGAGGGTTCGAATCTAGCCTGGGCCCGCCAAACAACAATGACGGCTGCAACTAAGAAATGGCCGGGCGTTGTGGCGGGCGCCTGTAGTCCCAGCTACTTGGAAGGCGGAGGCAGGAGACTCGCTTGAGCCCAGGAATTGGAGGTTGCTAAGAGCTGTGATGCCACGGCACTCTATCCAGGGTGACAGCTTGAGGCTCTGTCTCAAAAAAAAAAAAAAGAAAGAAAAGAAATTGTCTTTCTAGGAAGAAATCCAGGAGACTGTGATCTTGATGAAGTCAAGTGAGACAACGTTTCAAGAAAGAGGGAAAGGTCAGGCCCGGGGGGGTCATATCTGTAATCCTAGCACTACAGAAGGCTGAGTGGGTAGATCACTTGAGGTCAGGAGTTCAAGACCAACCTGAGCAAGAGTGAGTCCCTGTGTCTACTAAAAAAAAAAAAAATTAGAACTTTGAAAGCCTAAGTAAAGGAACAGGAGAAGACACTAACAAATGAAAGAACATACCATGCTCATGGCTGGGAAGAATCAACATCATTAAAATGCTTATACTACCCAAAGCTGTCTATAGATTTAGCACAATCCCCATTAAAGCACCAACATCATACTTTGAAGAACTTGAAAAAAAATAGTTCTTTGTGGTATATGGAATCGGAAAAAACCCAAATAGTCAACGTGATTCTATGAAATAAAAACAAAACTGGAGGCATCATGCTACCAAGTTTAGGTTATACTTGCTACAAGTCAATAGTAATAAAACAGCATGGTATTGGCATAAAAATAGAGACATATATTTATGCAACAGAATAGAGAACTTAGAAATGAAACCAGCCTCATATCACCATCTGATCTGTCACAAACAAAACAAAGCAAACACTGCAGAAAAGAATCGCTATTTAATAAATAGTGCTGGGAGAACAGGTTAGCCACATGTAAAAGACTGAAACTGGCCTGAACTTCTCACCACTTAAAAAATTAGGCTCGGCGCCTGCGGCTCAATAGGCTAAGGCGCCAGCCACATACACCTGAGCTGGCGGGTTCAAATCCAGCTAGGGCCCGCCAAACAACAATGACGGCTGCAACCAAAAAATGGCCGGGCATGGTGGCGGGCGCCTGTAGTCCCAGCTACTTGGGAGGAGGAGGCAAGAGACTCGCTTGAGCCCAGGAATTGGAGGTGGCTGTGGGCTGTGATGCCACGGCACTCTATCCAGGGTAACAGCTTGAGGCTCTGTCTCAAAAAAAAAAAAAAAAAATTAACTGATGCTGGATAAAATATTTAAATCTAAGACAGAAAACGATAAAAAACTCTAGATTCTCTTAATAATATCAGTTAGGGGAAAGATTCTATGAAAAAGACCCCTATGACAACAACAAAAATAAATAAATAAAACCTGATCAAGTTAAAAAAAATCTTCTGCTCAGCTAAGGACACAATAAACAAAGCAAATAGACAACCTTCAGATTGGGAGAAAATATTTGCATGTTCGAATCTGACAAAGGGCTAATAACTAGAATCTACAAAGAACTCAAGCAAATCAACAAGAAAAGAGCAAACAACCCCATTAATCATTGGGCAAGGAGAGATGAATAGAACCTTCTCTCAAGAAGACAGATTGGCTCGACGCCTGTGGCTCAACGGGCTAGGGCGCCAGCCACGTACACCTGAGCTGTCAGGTTCGAATCCAGCCCGGGCCCGCCGAACAACAATGACGGCTGCAACCAAAAAATGGCCGGGCGTTGTGGCAGGCGCCTGTAGTCCCAGCTACTTGGGAGGCGGAGGCAAGAGACTCGCTTGAGCCCAGGAATTGGAGGTTGTTATGAGCTGTGATGCCACAGCACCCTATCCAGGGTGACAGCTTGAGGCTCTGTCTCAAAAAAAAAAAAAAAAAGAAGACAGATAAATAGCCAGCAAACATAAAAAAATGCTCATCACCTTTAATCATCAGAAAAATGCAAATCCAAACTACCTTGAGATATCACCTAACCCAGTGCTGGTGTGGGTACAGAGAGAGGGGAACACTTATGTACTGTTGGTGGGATTGCAAACGAATACATCCTTTTTGGAAAGAAGGATAGAGAATCCTCAAAGAGCTAGAAGTAGACCTTCCATGAGATTCTGCAATCCCATTATTAGGTGTCTACCCAGAAGAAAAGAAATCATTTTATCTTAAGGACATTTGCACTCAAATGTTTATAGCAGCTCAATTCACAATCACAAAGATGTGGAAACAACCCAAGCGCCCATGGACCCATGAATGGATTAATAAACTGTGGTGTATATATATACCGTAGAATACTATTCAGCCATGATTGACACTCTGCCTCTCTTATATTTACTTGAATGAAGCTGAAGAACATTCTCCTTAATAAAGTATCTCCAGAATGGAAAAGCAACAGGGCATGGTGGCTCATGCATAAGCCACCATGCACTCTGGGAGGCAGAGGCGGGTGGATTGCTTGAACTCAGGAACCTGAGAAAGAGCAAGACTCTGTCTCTAAAAAAAAAAAAAAAAGCTCTGCGCCTGTGGCTCAAGCAGCTAAGGCACCAGCCACATATACCTGAGCTGGCGGGTTTGAATCCAGCCCAGGCCCGCCAAACAACAATGACAGCTGCAACCAAAAAAAAAAAAAAAAAACAAGAGCCGGGCATTGTGGCGGGGGTCTGTATTCTCAGCTACTTGGGAGGCGGAGGCAGGAGAATTGCTTGAGCCCAGGAGGTGGATGTTGCTGTGACAGCTTGAGGCTCTGTCTCAAAATAAAACAAGCAAAAAAAATAGTTGCATGCTTATAGTCCCAGCTACTGGGGAGGCTGAGGCACTTGAGCCCAGGCATTTGAGGTTGCTATGAGCCATGATGCCATGGCACTTTTTTTTTTTTTTGGCCAGGGCTGGGCTTGAACCCACTACCTCTGGCATATGGGGCCAGCGCCCTACTCCTTTGAGCCACAGGAGCCACCGGATGCCATGGCACTTTCCCCAGGGTGACAAAGTGAAACTCTGTCTCAAAAAAAAAAAAAAAAAGGGAAAAGCAAACATCCCATGTACTCAATTCGGTGGCTCACACCTATAGTCCAAGCATTCTGGGAGGCCAAGGTGGGTGGATTGCTTGAGCACAGGAGTTTAAGACCAGCCTGAGAAAGCAAGAACCCATTGCTACTAAAAATAGAAAAAACTAGGCAGACATGGTGGCATAAATCTGTGGTTTCGGGTACAAGAGAATTGCTTGAGCCCAAGACTTTGAGGTTGCTGTGAGATATGATGCCATGGCATCCTAGCCTGGGGCAACAGAGTGAGACCCTGTCTCAAAAGAAAAAAGGTAAAAATTGGCCAGGTGAAGTGGCTCACTCCTGTAATCCTACCACTTTGGGGAGGCTGAGGCAGGGGGTTTGCCTGAGCTCATGGGTTCCAGACTAGCCTGAGCAAGAGCGAGACTTGTCTCTAAAACTAGCTGGGTGTTGTGTCAGGCACCTGTAGTCCCAGCTACTCGGAAGAGTAAGGCAAGGGCATCACTGGAACCCAAGAGTTCAAGGTTGCTGTGAGCTATAACACCACAGCACTCCACCGAGGGTGACAAAGTGAGACTCTGCCTCAAAAAAATGAAAAGAAACTAGTAGATGAGCAACTGCAGGCCCACAAGAGAGCAAAACAATTAAATTCAAGAAAGGGGGAAGGGAGAAGAGAGAAAAGGGATTTGGTAAGCTCCCATCTAATGGATACAATGTAGGGGTATATGGAACACCTCCTGGGTGAAGGACTGGACTACAACTGGGACTTTACCTTATAAAGGCAAACACTGTAACCTAATCATATGTATCCTTATAGTAAACTGATATTAACAGAAAGAAAAAGAAATTGTCTTTGTATATCATCTTTGTTAATTTATATACTTTTACATTATTTATCAGTACAAAAATTTACACTGTGGGTTTTTTGTGTGATCATTCCTTAATCCTTAGGAACTCAGAACAAAGTGTTAAATGCCTTTTCTACCCCTTTTGTCTTCCACAGGGCTGGGCATACCAATGGGAGCTTGTTAACCTTTTACTGTGAGTCAGCTTGTAGAGGAATGCATTAGTTATTCTCTCTTGCTTGGGGGTCAAAGCAACCAACCAGATCTAAAGACACACTTTAGAAGACCTGTCAATGTAAACAGGTGGGTATTTACTCTGACTTTGCTACTGCGAATTAGTAAAGCTTCATTTATCTAACACCTTTGCAGAAGGTGAAAAGCCTGAATTCATTTCCTAAATAATTAAAACGAATCCCTGTAAGTACAAAATGTTTTAAAATATGGCTTTAATGAAATATTATTTTAAATAAAATAGATCCCTGCCTGCTTGAAATGTATAGCAAATATAGTTTAATCTCTTCTTATTTTCTTGGTCCTTATTAGTATTCAGAATTAGACTGGAAAGTAATGGATCTTTGGCAAATAGCAGAATATACTAAGCCTTTTCTCCACCTACAATGATCAAGGCTAGTGTCATTTTGAGTTGTTGTTATTGTTTATTGAGACAGTCTCATTCAGTTCCCCTGGAGTTGAGTACTCTGGCTTTATAGCCCACAGCAACTTCCAACTTGGGCTCAAGCAATCCTCTTGCCTCAGTTTTTTTATTTTTAGTAGAGGTGGGGACTCGTTTTTTGCTCAGGCTGGTCTCAAACTTGTGAGCTGAAGCAATCCACCCGCCTCGGCCTCCCAGAGTGCTAGGATTACAGGCATGAGCCACTGTGCCGGCCACATTTTAAGTTTTTTCTTAAACTTAAGAAAAACTTTTCTTGTGCTTTCTATTTCTTCCCTTCATGCATTAAGCCACATTAGATAATACCTCCTGCTACTTTCTAGGTGCCTGGCTATAGCAACCTTCTTCCTAATCTGTGTCCTAGAAACCAGATAACCAAATTTATTAGCATTGTGTGTAAAGTAAGAGCAAATAGGTTTTGAATATGAGTGCCTTTCTTAGAAGCAAATAGTATCAGCTTTTCAAAATAGTTCAATGCTTTTTTTTTTTTTTTTTACTTGATCCAGTATTTTCAATTCTCTTTCTGATGACCTAGATTGTTGGATAATTTACTTATCTTCTGTAGAAAACTGAGATGTTGGACTGGGTGGGTGGCCCACACCTGTACTCCCCGCACTTTGGAGGCTGAGGCAGGAGAATCACTTGAGCCCAAGAGTTTGAGGTTGCTGTGAGCTATAATGCCAGAGCACTCATCTCAGGGGGATTGATTGATTGATTGATTGGTTGATTGATTTTTATTATTATTTTTTGAGACAGAGTCTCAAGATGTTGCCCTGTGTAGAGTGTCTTGGTGTCACAGCTCACAGCAACCTCAAACTCTTGAGCTTAAGCAATTCTCTTGCCTCTGTCTCCCAAGTAACTGGGACTACAGGTGCCAGCCACAATGCCCCGCTATTGTTTTTTTGTTGTTGCTGAAGTTGTCATTGTTGTTTTAGCTGGCCCGGGCCAGGTTTGAACCCACCAGCCTCGGTGTATGTGGCTGGCACCCTACCCACTGAGCTATGGGCACCACACGTATTTATTTATTTTTGAGACAGAGTCTCACTCTGTTGTCTAGGCTACAGGGCCGTGGCCTCAAGTGATCATCCTGCCTTCGCCTCCCAAGTAGCTGGGACTAGAGGCACCTGCCACAACACGCAGCTAATTTTTTTTGTATTTTTAGTAGAGATGGGGGTCTAACTCTTGCTCAGGCTGATATTGAACTCCAGAGCTCAAACAACCCACCTGCCTTGGCTTCCCAGAGTGCTAGGATTATAGGTGTGAGCCACCAAGCCTGGCACCATGTGGCTTTTGACAGCTGGTTGGTTAACATTTATTACCACTAGTCCATGGTCAACTTAGCAACAATTATCAGAATACATGCTGAAAACCCTCTTATTACCTCTAGCAATAGTGTACATGTATAATTAAGACTTGGTTGTGGTTAAACTCAAAGTTTACAGAGGGCAACAATTCACCATTCAAGGATTTGCTTTGGGTCTGTGTGTGAAGAGAAGAGGGAAGTGGGGATGTGGGCAGTGAGCTGTGGTGCCATCCTAATGTTGTGTCTCGTGTTTTCCTGATGGTGTATTGTTGCTTCAGTTCCTGTAGTTGTAAGCTGCAGTGATTGGGAGTGGGGTTAACCTATAAAGGTTTTCCTTCAGTCAATGACTCCTCTCTAGGATGCTACTGACATACTGCTTCACACTTTTTCTCATGCTGTTCCCTCTATCAAAAATGCTCCTATGGCTCCCCTTTGTCTCGTCTCAAATATCAACTTTTCTCTTACCCTGGGTAGAGTGCCAGGGCATCATAGGTCACAGCAACCTCAAACTCTTGGGCTCAAGCGATCCTCTTGCTTCCGCTTTTCTATTTCAGTAGAGATGGGGTCTTGCTTTTGCTCAGGCTGGTCTTGAACTTGTGAGCTCAAGCAATCCACTCGCCTAGGCCTCACAAAGTGCTCGAATTATAGGCATGAGCCACTGTGTCCAGTCTCAAATGTCAACTCTTTTAGGAAGCAGTGTCTAATTTCTCAAGTAGGGGCGCCAGCCTCATATACTGAAGGTGGTAGGTTCAAACCCGGCCTCGGCCGAACTGCAAAACAGAAAAATAGCCAGGCATTGTGGTGAGCGCCTGTAGTCCCAGCTACTCGGTAGGCTGAGGCAAGAGAATCACCTAAGCCCAGGAGTTTGGAGTTTGCTGTGAGCTGTGTGATGCCACAACACTCTACTGAGGGCGATAAAGTGAGACCCTGTCTCTACCAAAATAAATAAATAAATAAAAATAAAAATAAATTTAAAAAAAAGAAAGAAAAGAAAAGGAAAAGTTTCCTATGTCGAGAAAACCTGTGGAGAAGTCCCTGGGGTAAAGAAGTGAGGCCTTCTGCCAACAGCCTTGTGGGAGAATCATCCTGGAATTGGATCTTTCTTCCTCAGTTTTTTTTTTTTTGCAGTTTATGGCTGGGGCTGGGTTTGAACCCACCACCTCTAGCATATGGGGCTGGCGCCCTACTCCTTTGAGCCACAGGCGCCACCCCTTTCTTCCTCAGTTAAGCCTTTAAATGACTGCAGACCACACAGCTTTGAAGAGTCATAGGAGCCACCATTATACCCATGATATTTGTTTTTTTTTTTTTTTTTTTTTTTTTTTTTTTGCAGTTTTTGTCTGGGGCTGGGTTTGAACCCACCACCTCTGGTACATGGGGCCGGCACCCTACTCCTTGAGCCACAGGCACCACCCCTATACCCATGATATTTGAATGGAACTTTCAAGTTCAGTGCTCTAGGACTAGGATCTGTTTATGTGATGTTGATATTAAGAGCATCTCATGTCCAAATTGTGACTTGCTCACCAAGAGTCTTTCATTGCAATGGACATGAGGCAAGGAACTTTATTAACTGATAAAACAGACAAAGTTGTTAATACTTCCTGAGAAGTAACCATGAAGGCCTAAATTCTAACTTTCATAGAAGTAGTCAATTTCATTATATCCAAGTTCATTCAATTTCTTTTTATTGCCTTTTATTTTTTAACCCCCTTTATAGTCTGAGTAAGAGTGAGACCCTATCTGTACTAAAAGTAGACAAACCAGCCAGGTGTAGTGGTGGGCACCTGTAGTATGAGCTATCTGGGAGGCTGAGGCAGGAGGATTGCTTGAGCCCAGGAGTTTGAGGTTGCTGTGAACTAGGCTGACCCGCAGTCCTCTATCCAGGGCAACAGAACTCTGTCTAAAACGAAACAAAAACTCCTCTTACTATCTTCCTAATGAATTTCATTATGGGCTCGGCACCTGTGGCTCAACGGGCTAAGGCGCCAGCCACGCCAGCCACGTACACCTGAGCTGGCAGGTTCGAATCCAGCCCGGGCCTGCCAAACAACAATGACGGCTGCAACCAAAAAATGGCCAGGCGTTGTGGCGAGTGCCTGTAATCCCAGCTACTTGGGAGGCGGAGGCAAGAGACTCGCTTGAGCCCAGGAATTGGAGGTTGCTGTGAGCTGAGACGCCACAGCACTCCATCCAGGGTGAGAGCTTGAGGCTCCGTCTCAAAAAAAAAAAAAAAAGAATTTCATTATGTATTATCAGGCTATGATGGCAATCATTCATTCAACATATATTTTTCCAAGGCTTATGATTTTCCTGGCACCAATCTAGGGATACAGTGCTGAACAAAGTGGACAAAAATCTCTCACCTTAAGGCAATTAGTGGTGGGAGATAGACAATAAGAACAGAACTAAAATATACATAAAATATATGTCAAATGATAGATCTGGGGAAAATTAAGTAAGAAAGAAGAATGGGAATACCAGGTTAGTCAGAGTTACATCTTGAAATAGGATAATGAAGAAATACATACCTCAGAAGGAAATATCTGAGCAAAAACCTAAATAAAGTGGGGGAATGTATCAATTAACTTGGGCTGTCATAAAAAAAAAAAATACTGGGCGGCGCCTGTGGCTGCAGTGAGTAGGGTGCTGGCCCCATA
This sequence comes from Perodicticus potto, assembly GCA_963574655.1. Classification (NCBI taxonomy): domain Eukaryota; kingdom Metazoa; phylum Chordata; class Mammalia; order Primates; family Lorisidae; genus Perodicticus; species Perodicticus potto. The sequence continues at coordinate 23,427 of CAUYRH010022455.1, read as the reverse complement.
TACCGAGGGTAGCGGGTTCAAACCCAGCCCCGGCCAAACTGCAACAAAAAATAGCTGGGTGTTGTGGCAAGCACCTTTAGTCCCAGCTACTCGGGAGGCTGAGGCAAGAGAATCGTCTAAGCCCAGGAGTTGGAGGTTGCTGTGAGCTGTGACTCCAAAGCACTCTACCGAGGGTGATAAAGTAAGACTCTGTCTCTACAAAAAAAAGAAAAACAGGGCGGTGCCTGTGGCTCAGTGAGTAGGGCACCAGCCCCATATACCGAGGGTGGCAGGTTCAAACCCGGCCCTGGTCGAATTGCAACAAAAAAATAGCCGGGCGTTGTGGCGGGCGCCTGTAGTCCCAGTTACTCGGGCGGCTGAGACAAGAGAATCACCTAAGCCCAGGAGCTGGAGGTTGCTGTGAGCCATGAAGCCATAGCACTCTACCAAGGGTGACAAAGTGAGACTTTGTATCTAAAAAAAAAAAAAGAAAAACAAAACTCCCCCCGTTAAAAAAAAAAATACTGGTTTGGTGCCTGTGGCTCAACAGGGTAAGGTGCCAGCCACGTACACCTGAGCTGGCGGGTTCGAAACCAGCCTGGGCCTGCCAAACAACAATGACAGCTGCAACCGAAAAATGGCCGGGCATTGTGGCAGGCGCCTGTAGTCCCAGCTACTTAGGAGGCGGAGGCAGGAGACTCGCTTGAACCCAGGAATTAAAGGTTGCTGTGAGCTGTGATGCCACAGCACTCTACCCAGGGCGACAGCTTGAGGCTCTGTCTCAAAAAAAAAAAAAAATTACAAAGACCTGATGGTATTATAATCAAAAAGACAGATATGGCTGGGCATGGTGGATCACTCCTGTAATCCTAGCACTCTGGAAGCCTGAGGTGGATTACTTGAACTCAAGATTCAAGACCAGCTTAAACAATAGCAAGACCCAATCTCTACTGAAAAAAAAAAAAATAGCACAGCGCCTGTGGCTCAAAGAAATAGGGCACTGGCCCCATATGCCGGAGGTGGCGGGTTCAAACCCAACCCCAGCCAAAAACTGCAAATAAAAAAAAAAATAGTAGTTTAAAAAAAAATAGAAAAGCTACCCCAGTGTGGTGACACACACCTGTAGTCCCAGGAACTTGGGAGGGTAAGACAAGAGAATTGCTGGAGCCCAAGAGTTTGAGTTTGCTGTGAGCTATGATGGTGCCATAGCACTCTACCCAGGGTAGAGACTTTGTTTCAAACACAGAAAAGAGGGCAGTGCCCGTGGCTCAGTGGGTAGAGCGCCGGCCCCATATACCAAGGGTGGTGGATTTGAACCCACCCCGGTCAAACTGCAACAAAAAATAGCCAGGCATTGTGGCAGGCACCTGTAGTCCCAGCTACTCAGGAGGCTGAGGCAAGAAAATTGCCTAAGCCTAGGAGCTGGAGGTTGCTGTGAGCTGTGACACCACGGCACTCTACCGAGGGTGATAAAATGAGACTCTGTCTCAAAAAAAAAAAAAAAAAAACAGAAAAGAAAAGAAAATGACAGTATAGACTGAGTATCCCTTTAACAACGTGTTTGAGGCTCAGAGGTGTTTCAGGTTTGGGATTTTTTATTTTTAGATTTTGGAATATTTGCATATATATAATGAGATAACTTGGGGATGGGACCCAAGTTCATTTTATTTTTTATTTTATTTTATATTACTTTTTTGCAGTTTTGACCGGGGCCGGGCTTGAACCTGCCACCCCCAGTATATGGGGCCATCACCCTTGAGCCACAGGCGACACCATTCTTTTTATTTTATTTTTTTTTGGGGGGGACCCAAGTTTAAATGTGAAATTCATTTGTTTCATATATATATATCATACACATATCCCGAAGGTAATTTTATTGTTCCCTTGGGGACACTCAAAAATCTGTGTGTTCTATTCCTGTGTTTGACTACAACCCATCATGAGAAGTTAGATGTGCAATTTTCCACATATAGTGTTAGGTTGTACTCAAAAACTTTTTAATTTTGGCGCATTTCAGATTTTGGATTTTCAATTAAGGGATGCTTAACCTTTAATAACAATTTTTTTTTTTTTTTTGAGACAGAGTCTCAGTTTATCACCCTCGGTAGAGTGCTGTGGCGTCACACAGCTCACAGCAACCTCCAACTCCTGGGCTTAGGCGATCCTCTAGCCTCAGCCTCTTGAGTAGCTGGGACTACAAGTTTCTGCCCCAACATCTGGCTATTTTTTGTTGCAGTTTGGCCAGGGTCGGATTCGAACCTGCCACCTTCAGTATATGGGGCCGGTGTCCTACCCACTAAGCCACAGGCACTGACCTTTTTTTTTTTTTTTTTTTTTTGACACAGAGCCTCAAGCTGTTAACCTGGATAGAGTGCCGTGGCATCGCAGCTCACAGCGACCTCCAATTCCTGGGCTCAAGCGAGTCTCCTGCCTCCGCCTCCCAAGTAGCTGGGACTATAGGCATCTGCCACAACACCCAGCAATTTTTTGGTTGCAGCCGTCATTGTTGTTTGGCAGGCCGGACTGGATTCGAACCCACCAGCTCAGGTGTACGTGGCTGGCGCCTTAGCCCATTGAGCCACAGGTGCCGAGCCAGGCACCGCCCTTAATAACAGTTTTTTTCTTTTTCTTTTTTTTTTTTTTTTGTAGTTTTTGGCTGGGGCTGGGTTTGAACCCGCCACCTCTGGCATATGGGACCAGTGCCTTACTCCTTTGAGCCACAGGTGCCGCCCAATAACAATTCTTAATGATGAGTGGAGAAATTGGAACCCTCATACATTGCTGGTAGGATTGTAAAAAGGTGAGTGTTTGGGGAAAACAGTTTGGCATTTCCTGAAAATGTTAAAAACTTTACATTATGACCTAGTATGACGTAGTAATTCCACTTCTCGGTATATACACAGAAGAAATAATGTGTTCACACAGTATGTATGCAAAACGTTGTACATGAATGTTCATAGAAGTATTATTTATTATTTTTATTATTTTTTAAGAGACAGTCTCACTTCGTCATCCTTGGTAGAGTGCTATGGCTTCACAGCTCACAGCAACCTGCAGCTCCTGGGCTTAGGCGATTCTCTTGCCTCAGCCTCGCGAGTAATTGGGACCACAGGCGCCCGCCACAACGCCTGGCTATTTTTTTGTTGCAGTTCGGCCAGGGCTGAGTTTGAACCCGCCACCCTCGGTATATGGGGCTGGCGCCCTACTCACTGAGCCACAGGCGCCGCCTCATAGAAGTATTATTTACAATCCAAATGTTCATTAACTCCTCAATGGATAATTTAAAGTAGTATATCTTGGTGGTAGTGTATCTGTAATCCTAGCACTCTGGGAGGTTGAGGCAGGTGGATCACCTGAGCTCACGGGTTGGAACCCAGACTGAATCAGAGCAAGATCTCCTCTCGAAAAATAGCTGGGTGTTGTGGCAGGCACCTGAAGTCCAAGCTACTCAGGAGGCTAAGGCAAGGGGATCGCTTGAGCCCAAGAGTTTAAGGTTGCTGTGAGCTATGATATCACAGCATTCTACTGAGGGCTATAAGGTGAGACTCTGTCTCAAAAAACAAACAAACAAACAAAAAGTGTACCTATTTAATGGAGTATTAATCAGCAATAAAAAGGAATTAAGTACCGGGTGGTGCCTGTGGATCAGTGAGCTACTTGGGAGGCTGAGGCAAGAGAATCACCTAAGCCCAAGAGCTGGAGGTTGCTGTGAGCTGTGATGCCAGGGCACTCTACCGAGGGTGACAAAGTGAGACTCTGTTGCTAAAAAAAAAAAGGGAATTAAGTACTGATGTATGGATGAACCTAAAAGCATGCTAAATGAAAGAAAGTCAAACTCTGGAGTTTGACTCTATCCTGGGAAGACTAGCAAGGTGCCCATCTTTTTTCTCTTTTTTTGAGATAGAGTCTCACTTTTCCACCCTTGGTAGAGTGCCGTGACATTACAGCTCACAGTAAACTCCAGCTTTGGGGCTTTGGCGATTGTCTTGACTCAGCCTCCCGAGTAGCTGGGACTACAGGCCCCTGCCACAACGCCCGGCTATTTTTTTGTTGCAGTTTGGCCGAGGCTAGGTTCGAACCCTCCACCCTTGGTATATGGAGCTTGCACCCTACTCACTGAGCCACAGGCCATGCCTGCAAGACTCCCATCTGAAAAAAAAAAAAAATCCAGCCAGGCGCAGTGGCTCACGCCTATAATCCCAGTACTTAGGAGGCAGAGGTGGGTGGATTGCCTGAGCTCACAGGTTCTGAGATCAGCCTAAGCTACAGCAAGACCCTCTCTCTAAAAATAGCTGGGTGTTGTGGCGGGCACCTGTAGTCCCAGCTACTTGGGAGTCTGAGACAAGAGAATCTCTTAATTAAGCTCAAGAGTTTGAGGTTGCCGTGAGCTATGATGCCATTGCACTCTACCAAGGGTGACAAAGTGAGACTCTGTCTCAAAAAAAAAAAAAAAATCCAGGCTTAGCACCGGTGGCTAAGTGGTTAGGGCACCGGCCACATACACTGCGGCTGGCAGATTCGAACCCACCCAGGGCCTGCTAAACAACAATGATAATTATAACAAAAAAATAGCCAGGCGTTGTGGCGGGCACCTGTAGTCCCAGCTACTTGGGAGGCTGAGGCAAGAGAATCACTGAAGCCCAACAGTTTGAGATTGCTGTGAGTGGTGAGCACTCTACCAAGGGCAACATAGTGAGACTCTGTCTCAAAAAAACCCCAAAAACCCAGTCACAAAAGACCACATATTGTAGGATTCCATTACATGAAAATTTCAAAATAGGCAAATCCATACAGACAATAATATTAGTGGCTGTTCTACAGGATGGGGAATGACTACTGGTCAGGAGTTTTCTTTTGGGAGTGATAAAATGTTCTAAAATTGTGATGGATAAGAAATGGTCGGGTGTTGTGGCGGGCGCCTGCAGTCCCAGCTACTTGGGAGGCGGAGGCAGGAACCTCGCTTGAGTCCAGGAATTGGAGGTTGCTGTGAGCTGTGATGCCACCGCACTCTATCCAGGATGATAGCTTGAGGCTCTGTCTCAAAAAAAAAAAAAAAAATTGTGATGGTTGCACAACTCTTTGAATATGCTAAAATAAATGGCATATTTTAAAAAACTTTTTGGGGGGCAGTGCCTATGGCTCAAAGGAAGGGGGTGCCAGCCCCATGTGCCAGAGGTGGTGGGTTCAAACCCAGTCCTGGCCAAAAACTGCAAAAAACAAAAAAAAAAACAAAAAACTTTTTTTGGAGATAGAAGTCCACTACTTTGCCTGGGCTGGTCTCAAACTCCTGGCCTTAAACAATCCTCCTGCCTCAGTCTCCTGAGTAGCTGGGGTTAAAGTCATCAGCCACTGGAACTGGCTTAAATTATACACTTTAAGTGAATAAATTTCATGATATAGGAATTAGTTGCCAATAAAGATTTTTAAAAAAAACAAACAAAAGGCTTGGCGTTCATAGCACGGCGGTTACAGCGTCAGCCACACGCACTGAAGTGGGCGAGTTCAAACCAGCTAACCAACAATGACAACTGTAACAAAAAATAGCTGGTCGTTGTGGTGGGCATTGTGGTGGGTGCCTGTAGTCCCAGCTACTTGGGAGACTGAGGCAAGAAAATCTCTTAAGCCCAAGAGTTTGAGGTTGCTATGACGTCTACTGAGGGTGACATAGTGAGACCCTGTCTCAAAACAAAGAAACAAACAAAAAAACCCCAAGAGGGCAGCGACTATGGCTCAAAGGAGTAGGGTGCCGGCCCCATATGCTGGAGGTGACGGGTTCAAAACCAGCCCTGGCCAAAAAAAAAAAACCAAGAAAATATTGTAGCAATGACTTGAGGAACAGAGAAATAAAACCCTAGAAGATACTTATTCAATATCACCACTTGGGATTTAATTCTACATGTGTCTGATTCTAAGGCATATGTTTTGTTGGTTGTTTGTTTGTTTTTGAGACAGAGTCTCACTTTGTAGCCCTCCATAGAATGCCCTGGTGTCACAGCTCACAGCAACCTCAAACTCTTGGGCTCAAGCGCCACAACACCTGGCTATTTTTAGACAGGGGTCTCACTCTTGCTCAGGCTGGTCTAGACCCTGTGAGGTCAGGCAATCCACCCACCTTGGCCTCCCAGAGTGCTAGAATTACAGGTATGAGCCACTGCACCCTGCAGCATATGTGTTCTTAACCACTTTGATGCACTGTTTCCTAAGGAAGTAATCCTAAGGATTATTAGGATTATTTCTGTAGGAAACAGTACATTATTCTATGTAGGATTACTAAAACTCAAGGGTTGAAGTCCATGCAGCCATCAGGGCTTGCCACATACATGCCCCCCAAAACTGTTCTTTTCTTCTTAGGTGCTATAATTCATACAGCCTCCTTTGAATGAAAGAAACTCTGCTATCATAGTGGATCAACCAGTAGCTTAAACACAAGCCAAAAGCAACTATATACAGGCTACTCAACTGCTACTGAGGCAGTGGCAGTAGCTTAGTATTCAAAAGCAGCACTCAGGCTCGGCGCCTGTGGCTCAACGGGCTAAGGTGCCAGCCACGTACACCTGAGCTGGCGGGTTCGAATCCAGCCCAGGCCCGCCAAACAACAATGACGGCTGCAACCAAAAAATGGCAGGGCGTTGTGGCGGGCGCCTGTAGTCCCAGCTACTTGGGAGGCGGAGGCAAGAGACTCACTTGAGTCCAGGAATTGGAGGTTGCTGTGAGCTGTGATGCCACAGCACTCTATCTAGGGTGACAGCTTGAGGCTCTGTCTCAAAAAAAAAAGAAAAAAACAAAAGCAGCACTCAGTACAGAGTAATGGCAAATCAATCTAATCAGATTCTCTCTTTAGGGACATATAAATGCCAAGTGAACAAAGAGAAGGCAAGTATCTGAAGCTCAAGTTGTTGAGCTTTTAGCAGCTGTGTGGTAAGTGTGAAAAATGAATTATTTATGGAGAAGCTTTCAATTGTTATCCAGAGAGTGAACCCAAACACTTTTTGAAAACAAGCTCACCCTAGTAGGAACCCAGATAGAGCTCACTGAGGCCAAGTCACTAATACTATTAGAAAAGTATAATCCCATAAAGCATTCTTTAAGGATAAAGAAGTTTTCAGAGGGAAACCAAGTCATTCCATCCGATTGAATCAGTACCAATAAAAACTTTAAATAAAGAAATAGCCTTTTGTTCCAAGGCGGAAAAATGAAGAAAAGTTAGAATATCTAATCCGGCTCGGCACCTATGGCTCAAGTGGCTAAGGCGCCAGCCATGTACACCTGAGCTGGCAGGTTCGAATCCAGCCCGGGCCCGCCAAACAACAATGACGGCTGCAAACAAAAAATAGTCGGGTGTTGTGGCAGGCGCCTGTGGTCCCAGCTACTTGGGAGGTGGAAGCAGGAGACTCGCTTGAGCCCTGGAGTTGGGGGCTGCTGTGAGCTGTGATGCCATGGCACTCTACCCAGGGCAATAGCTTGAGGCTCTGTCTCATAAAAGAACAAACAATAGAGGGGGCAGTGCCTGTGGCTCAGCGAGTAGGGCGCTGGCCCCATATGCAGAAGGTGGTGGGTTCAAACCCAGCCTCGCCGAACTGCAAAACAAAAAATAGCCGGGCATTGTGGCCGGCGCCTGTATATATTGAAAAGGGCTAATACCATTAATGTAAAAAGAACTTTTTTTTTTTTTGAGACAGAGTCTCACTGTGTTGCCCTCAGTAGAGTGCTATAACATCACAGCTCACAGCAACCTCAACTCTTTGGCTTAAGTGATTCTCTTGCCTCAGCCTCCCAAGTAGGTGGGACCACAGACGCCCGCCACAATGCCTGGCCATTTTTTGGTTGCAGCCATCATTGTTGTTTAGCTGGCCCTGGCTGGGTTTGAACCCACCAGCCTCAGTGCATGTGGCTGGCGCTGTAACCACTGGGCAATGGGCGCCAAGCCTCAGTGGCTTTTTTCTTCTATGTTTTCTTTTTTTGAGACAAAGTCTCATCCTTTCCCCCATGATAGAGTGCTGTGACATCATAACTCACAGCAACCTCAAACTCTTGGGCTTGATCAATCAATCCTCTTGACTCAGCCTCCTTGGTAGATGGGACTATAGACATGTGCCACCACACCCGGCTAGTTTTTCTATCTTTAGTAAAGAAGGGCTTCTTGCTCAGGCTGGTCTCCAACTCCTGAGCTTAGGTGATCTACCCTCCTCACCCTCTCAGAGTGCTAGAATTACAGGTGTGAGCCACCCCTCACCCCCCACCTTGCCACTTCAGTGGCTTTAAGTACACTATAAGAATATTAAGGATACTGCATCTAAATGATACCTCGTCTACTCATACTCAAAACATACCCATATTGGGGCTGGGAGTGGTGACTCACCCCTGTCATCCCAGTACTTCAGGATGCTAAGGTGGGAGCATTGCTTGAGGCCAGGAGCTCAAGACCAGCTTGGCCAACATAGCAAAGACTCTGTCCCTACAAAAATAAAATAAATTAAATTTTAAATTAGAGGCACCTGTAGTTCCAACTACTTGGGAGCCTGAGATGGGAGGATCACTTGAGTTTGAGGTTGCAGCAGGCTATGATGGCACCAATGCTCTCTAGCCCAGGCAATAGAGCAAGACCCTAGCTCTGAAAAAAAAAAGGCTGCTGGCTCATGTCAGTTATCTTAACACTTTGGGAGGCTAAAGCGGGTGGATTGTTTGAATTCAGCAGTTCCAGAACAGCCTGAGCAGGAGTGAGACCCTGTCTCTACTATAAATAGAAAAACTAGCTGGGTGTTGTGGTGGGTACTTGTATAGTCCCAGCTACTGTCGAGACTGAGGCAGGAGGATCATCTAAGCCCAGGAGTATGAGGTTGCTGTGAGCTCTGCTGACCCTGAGGCACTCTAGTCTGGGGCAACAGAGTGAGAATGTGTCTCAAAAAAATAAAATAAAACACAGGAGAAATATTAACTATTCATCCCCAGAAATTTCTTTTTTTTTTTTTGAGACAGAGCCTCAAGCTGTCACCCTGGATAGAGTGCCGTGGCATCAGAGCTCACAGAAACCTCCAATTCCTGGGCTCAAACGATTCTCCTGCCTCTGCCTCCCAAGTAGCTGGAACTACAGGCGCCCGCCACAACGCCCAGCCATTTCTTGGTTGCAGCCGTCATTGTTGTTTGGCAGGTCTGGGTTGGATTTGAACCCACTAGCTCAGGTGTACGTGGCTGGCGCCTTAGCCGCTTGAGCCACAGGCACCAAGCCAGTCCCCAGAAATTTTTTGTCATCCCAAACTAAAACTTTATGTGCATTAAACAATAACTCCTCATACTCCTTATCTCCTTATCCCCAACCCCTGGTAACTACTAGTCTATCTTTTGTCTCTATGAATTCGATTATTCTAGGTATTTCAAATAAGTAGAGTCATGTATTTTACCTTTTGCATCTGGCTATTTCATTTAGCATAGTGTTTTCTTTTCTTTTTTTTTTTTTGAGACAGAGCCTCTAGGTGTCACCCTGGATAGAGTGCTGTGGCATCACAGCTCACAGCAACCTCCAATTCCTGGGCTCAAGAGAGTCTCGTGCCTCCGCCTCCCAAGTAGCCGGGACTACAGACACCTGCCACAATGCCCGGCCATTTTTTTTTTTTTTTTTGGTTGCAGCTGTCATTGTTGTTTGGCTGGCCCGGGCTGGATTCGAACCCACCAGCTCAGGTGTACGTGGCTGGTGCCTTAGCCTGCTGAGCCACAAGTGCCGAGCCTAGCATAGTGTTTTCAAGGTTCAGCATGTCATAATACGTATCAGAAAGTAATTCCTTTTCTTTTCTTTTTATTGTTGGGGATTCATTGAGGGTACAAGAAACCGGGTTACACTGATTGCATTTGTTAGGTAATACAACAATCGTGTTTTGCCCCCAAAAGGTGTGGCATACACCAAGACCCCACCCCCCACACTCCTTCCCTCTCTCTGCTCTTCCTTTCCCCACCCCTCCCTCATTCTTTCTCTCTCTGCTCTTCCCTTCCCCAAAAGTAATTCCTTTTTAAGGAGAATAATATTTCATTGTATGTATATACATACCACGTTTTGTTTATCAATTCATCTGTTGGTGGACAATAAGGTTGCTTCTACCTTTTGATTACTGAGAATACTGCTATGGGATTAGTATAACTGCCTTCAATTCTTCTGGGTATAATGTACCCAAAGTGTAATTGCTAGATCATATGATAATTCTGTTGAACTTTTGAGGAACCACCAATTTGTTTTCTAAAATCCTGCACTATTTACATTCCCACCAGTAAATATGTGAAGGTTACAATTTCTCTATATGTTTACCAATACTTATTACTACCTGTCCTCTTCTGTTCTACCCATTCTAGTGGATGCCAAGCGATATCTCATTGTGGTTTTAATTTGCATTTCCTTAATAGCTAGTGATGGTGAGCATCAGTCATGTATGCTATTGGCTATTTGTGTATCTTCTTTGGAAAAAATGTCCTTTTCCCATTTTTAATTTTTTTTTTTTTTTTTTGAGACAGAGTCTCACTTTATCACCCTCAGTAGAGTGCTGTGGCGTCACACAGCTCACAGCAACCTCCAACTCCTGGGCTTAGGCGATTCTCTTGCCTCTGCCTTCCGAGTAGCTGGGACTACAGGCACCCGCCACAACGCCTGGCTATTTTTTTGATGCAGTTTGGCCAGGGCCGGGTTTGAACCCGCCACCCTGGGTATATGGGGCCAGTGCCCCACTCACTGAGCCGCAGGGGCCGCCCCTTTAAATTTTTTTTTATGTCATTGAATTGTAGGAGTTCATTATATGTTCTGGATAATAATCTCTTATCAGATACATGATATGCAAATATTTTCTCCTATTCTGTGGGTTGCCTGTTCACTCTCTTGATGATATCCTTTGATGCACAAGTGTTTTAAATTTTTATATAGCCCAATTTATCTATTTTTTCTTTTGTTGTCTGTGCTTTTTGTGTCATATTCAAGAAATTATTGCCAAACAAAATGTCATGAGACTTTTCTCCTGTTTTCTTCTAAGAGTTTTATAGTTCTTGCTGTTATGTTTAGGTCTTTGATCCATTCTGAATTACTTTATGTATGTAATATAAAGAAAGAATCTTTTTTTTTTTTTTTTTGAGACAGAGCCTCAAGCTGTCACCCTAGATAGAGTGCTGTGGCATCACAACTCACAGCATCCTCCAATTCCTGGGCTCAAGCGAGTCTCCTGTCTCTGCCTCCCAAGTAGCTGGGACTACAGGCGCCCACCACAACACCCGGCCATTTTTTGCTTGCAGCCATCATTGTTGTTTGGCGGGCCTGGGCTGGATTCAAACCCGCCAGCTCAGGTGTACGTGGCTGGCGCCTTAGCCCGTTGAGCCACAGGCGCCAAGCCGAAAGAATCTTTTTGTACATGGAAATCGAGTTTTTCCAATACCATTTATTTATTTATTTACTTATTTAGAGTCTCACTCTGTGACCCAGGCTGGTGTGTGATGGTGTGATCATAGCTCACCGTAGCCTCGAATTCCTGGCCTCAAATAATCTTTTCATCTCAGCCTCCCAAGATGCTGTGGTGACAGATATAGACCATCACACCCAGAATCTTTTAAAATTTAAGACATCACCTCAATGAAGCTATTTCACTTTTGGAAAACTTTTCTTTTCTTTCTTTTTTTTCTTTTCTGGAAAACTTTTCTATAGAAATAAAAATACCAGTGCATAAGAATATGCATGCAAAGATATTTACTGTGGCATCCTTTGTAGTAGGAAGATCCTCGACTGGAAAATAGTCAAGGTAGTCTCTTTCTAACTTTCTCTCCCTGGGGTCACATGCTTTATTAAATTTGTTCTTGGCTTGGTGCCCGTAGCTCAGTGGTTATGGTGCCGACCACATATACCAGGGCAGGCAGGTTCAAACCTGTCCCAGGCCTGCTAAAAACAACTACAACAAAAAAATAGCCAGGCGTTGTGGTGGGCGCCTGTAGTCCCAGTTACTTGGGAGGCTGAGGCAAAAGAATCGCTTAAGCCCAAGAGTTTGAAGTTGCTGTGAGCTGTGATGTTACAGCACTCTACCAAGGTTGATGTTAAAAAATAAAAAGAAGAAGAAATCTGAAAGGGTAGTTATCAACAGGGATTTATTCTTCAAAGTTTACCAGTAAAGCTCTTTTTTCTGGAGTCCTGGAGCAAATTCAACAAATAAAAGATAACATTAGTAAAATAATGTAAAGTGAAAACTTAAAAAATGTATTGCCCACTGTAGTTTTAGAGAACACCTGCAAAATAGAGGCTTGAGGCTCGGCACCTGTAACTCAGTGGCTAGGGCACCAGCCACATACACCAGGGCTGGCAGGTTCGAACCTGGCCCGGGCTTGCCAGACAACAATGACAACTACACAAAAAAATATCTGGGCGTTGGGGTGGGCGCCTGTAGTCCAAGCTACTTGGGAGGCTGAGGCAAGAGAATCACTTAAGCCCAAGAGTTTGAGGTTGCTGTGAGCTGTGACTCCACAGCACTCTATCAAGGGTGACATAGTGTCCCGAAAAAACAAACTAGAGGCTTGAGTAATGAGCAACTAACTGATTTGTTTATATTTGATAGGGGACTTTGTCATATCTCAGTATTACGGTATACTATGACTGTACTCTGAAACAAATACTGTATCTTTTCTGCTGTAGTTATCTAACAGAAACAAGTGATAGCTGGAGAGAACTTTGCAAGTTTGTAGGTGATAATATTAGAGAACTAAGTATTGCTTTTTTTTTTTTGTAGACAGAGTCTTACTTTATCACCCTCAGTAGAGTGCCGTGGCATCACACAGCTCACAGAAACCTCCAACTCCTGGGCCTAGGCAATTCTCTTGCCTTAGCCTCCTGAGTAGCTGGGACTATAGGCGCCCGCCACAACGCCCAGATATTTTTCTATTTTGCAGTTCGGCTGAGGCCGGGATTGAACCTGCCACCTTTGGTATATGGGGCCTGTGCCCTACTTGATGAGCCACAGGGGCCGCCCCCAGCTATGTTTTTTGTGGCAGTTTGTCCAAGGCTGGGTTTGAACCCACCTCCTTCAGTATAGGGAGCCAGTGCCTTACCCACTGAGCCAGAGGCGCCGCCCAGTATTGCTATTTTTATTAAGATAAAATCATTAAGTCTCTAAAACCCATATACAATTATTGACAGTAGTTCCATTTACTCCAGATAAAGAGGTCCTTCTCTTCTACTTTTTGCAAATCGGATCTATTGATAACAGAGTAATTAGAGCTTGAAAAGGCAGAGATATATACATACCTATCTTTACTCTCCAATCAGCATTCTATAACTTTTCTACAAAGGCTTATTTTACATTTAAGAAGATGGTGGAGGGTTGGGCAGTGGTTAAGCCAGTAATCAAAGCACTATGGGAGGCCGAAGTGGGAGGATTCCTTGAGCTCAGGAGTTTGAGACCAGCCTCAAGCAAAAGTGACAACCCCATCTCTATTAAAAAGAGAAAAACACCTAACAGGGTGGGAGGCTGAGACAAGAGGATCCCTTGAGTCCAGGAGTTTGAGGTTGCTGTGAGTTTTTTTTTTTGAGACAGAGCCTCAAGCTATCACCCTGGAGAGAGTACTGTGGCATCACAGTTCACAGCAACCTCCAATTCCTGGGCTCAAGCGAGTCTCCTGCCTCTGCCTCCCAAGTAGCTGGGACTACAGGTGCCCGCCACAACGCCCCGGCCATTTTTTGGTTGCAGCCACCATTGTTGTTTGACGAGTCCGGGCTGGATTCGAACCTGTGAGCTCAGGTGTATGTAGCTGGCGCCTTAGCCCATTGAGCCATAGGTGCCGAGCCTCTTGGGCTTTTTTTAAAAAATAAATTTGTGATTAATCTAGTACATAGTTTTGTAACCTTTTATCACTTAGCATCCTGCAAATATCTTTATGTGGAATTAAATGTCCTCCACCTTCACCACTAGTAGTTGCCTGACAGAGCCACTCAGAATAGTCAAAATTGAAAGGAGAATAAGTCGGCAGCATCTGTCATAGGCTGTTTGGGATAATATTAAAAGCAGAAACAACTAAATTGCCTACTTCCAACCTTTTTCTCAAGTAATATACACATAAAACTGTGCATATATAAAAAATTTATAGTTCAATGAACGTTCTCAAACACCCATGTAACCAGTATACAGATCAAAAAATATAAATGTAGCCCTCCAAAAGACCTCTTATGCCCCTCGCTCCGGCTTCCACCCTGAACAAAAGAACCATATCTTGACCTCTGATATCACAGATTAGCTAGGCCTGTTTTTAGCTTTGTATGAATGGACTCATACAGTATGCACTCCCCTGGGAGAGTCATCCGTTGTTGTCGGCTTTTGGTCTCAGGGCGGCAGAATACTCCTTTGTGTGAGTATACAAGTTATTTCTCTAGCCTTCTATCAGGAGGCATTTGGATTAATTCTAGTTTGGGGCTACTAGGAATAATCCTGTGATGATCATTTTAGTATGTGTTTGGGTTTATTTTTTTATTTTTTTCTGAGCACAAATCCATGTTTTTGTTGGGTCTATACTCAGGGCCAAAATCGCTAGGTCCTGGGTATGTCTATATGTAGCTTTGGGAGATTCAGCCATGCAGTTTTCTGAAGCATATATACCAATTTCTATTCCACCAATGGCTTCTGGTTATTCCCTGTTTGGTCTACATTCTCACCAGTCCTTCAAAATAGACTGTTATGGTCAGAGAGAAGGCAAGTAAGCGCAGGGTCCAGGAAAGCCGACCCACTCGTCCTTCCCAAGATCGGGGTCTGACGTTGCCCTTCTGGATGTTTCCTAATTCCACTCACCATTCCCCATTTTCTAACCGCCCCCACAGACATGAATGAGTGTGGAGCGAAGCCCCGGCCATGCCAACACAGATGTGTGAACACCCACGGCAGCTTTAAGTGCTTTTGTCTCAGTGGCCACATGCTCATGCCAGATGCCACATGTGCCGGTGAGTTTTAACAGCCAGGCTGCTCTCAGTCAATCAGTGAGCCTTTGCTGTCTGATGCTTGGGGGGAAAAAACTGACCTGTGTGATAAAAAAAGAAAAACAAAAAAATCTCTAATATTGCCCCAGGCTAAAACATCTTTGGGCACTTAACTTAAAAAAAAAATGACGGCAAAATACACATAACATGAAATTCACCATCTTAAGCATTTTAAAATGCACGATTCAGTGTCATTAGCACATTCACCATGCCGCACCACCCCCACCACTATCAAGTTCCAGAGCATCTTCATCCTCCCCAAGTGAAACTAGACCCATTAGCAGTCACTCCCCACTCCCCCACGTCTGGCCCCTGGAGAACACTAATCTACTTTCTGTCTCTATGGAATTGCTTGTTCTGGACACTTACTTGGGGGGGGGGGCGATAAATGATCTATCTGTATCTATCTGCATCTCTGCCTATGCGGGGACGTGTTGGGTTTCTTCATGAAAATAAGCATGTTGAACAAAATAAGCATATCTTGTAGGGAGGTGATACATTTAAATTCCATCTCTGGACATCAATTCTTCCCAGCAGCTATCTTTCTCACGCCCCTTGCCTCACTCCCGAAGATTAGTGACGCCCTTTGGAAATATATTCCAACTCGCTCACATTCCTGAAAAGAAAAGCCCTTCTGTGATAAAGAAATACCCATGTCCTGTGGGAGGGTGAGAGTCTGTATCCATTCATTTATTGAGAGGAAAGGCTTTTCAGGTTTTATGTTGCAGCTGGAAGGCAAACCCGTCCTCCCTGCCTTCCTCCCCTCCTCCCACCCCATCTCTCTTTCCTCCACCCTGCAGCTACTAACAAACTTCAACCTGCGCCTTTGGCCAGTTTGCTACAGTTGCACAGTCACATGGACTTCCCAGCCCATCCTTGGCTTTCCCAAGGTCGCAATGTCTTGAGCGGTGGGTGTGTGGCTCACTGCCCCTCCAGCTTTTTCTTGTCCTCTCCTCCCTGGCCAAGTGTCCCACACCACAGAGTCATTTAGATCTTCCTTTCGCAAGCCAGCCTAAGAGATAAAGGCATTTGAGGGTCTTTAAAAATATTCTTCTTATTATAAATTAAACAGAAACCCACATGGAACCAATGCACTGTTTAATGAATTCTTATGCATCTAGCACCCTTGTAACCACCACCAAACAGAACTTTACCAGAAGCTCCTCCCCTGGCCCCCCTAAAGGGACTCTATCTAGGCTTTTAGAGTAATCACTTCAAGTTTTTAAAAAGATACTAATGGATATTTCTGAAACATTTCATGAAAGCCCAATCAGTGCCAAAAAAAGATATCTTTCTTCAAGTAAAAAGATCGAATTAGGTTCATTTTGAAGATTAATTTTGAAAGAAGACAACTAAGGAGAAAAGAATAAAAAAGAAATGAGTGATATAACCATGGGTGGGGTTTATTGCATTATATTGGATCCCATTATATTGGGTCCTGTACCCTCTCTCTATTTCTATATATCTAGGGGTTACCTGGGCCTCCCTGTTTATAGACCAAAGTGTTCAAGTAGCCTAGACCCTCTCCTGGGTGCTGATTTGATCCCACCTGCCCCCTTGGGTCTCTTTGTCCAGCCAGGTGACTAGTATGTTATGGAGGGTTGGAGGGAAGCAGTATACCCACCGTCCCTGTGTTGTGAAGTTTGGGCTGGGACTATGTGAGTTTCTTAGCCCCCATGCATGTTATGATCCACACATCCTGGACCCCTGCTAAGGAAATACACTTTTTGTGAGAGAAGTTATATTTAGCAACGAATGACAGGAATCCAATTAAATTCTCTCATTTATTAAAAAAGCTAGAGGCAAGCAGTTCCAAAGCAACTCAAGAATGACTAAGTCTCTGCCATCTTCGAAGTCTTGATTTTATTCTCATGTTTGTAGCCTCATAGTCACAATATGGCTGCCCCAGCTTCAGAGATCACACACACAGAGTAAGTAGACGAAACTAAGCGGGTAGGGTGATGCAAACAAACCAATGCCTCTTTCACACCTGTTCCTTTTTATCAGCAACATCTTTTTCAGAAGCTCCACTCCCCACAGTGGACTTATCTTTGTATTTCTTTGACCACTCCTTGCTGCAAAGGAGGCTGGGAAAATGACAAGTTGTCTGGCTTTCCAGTCTCAATGGTGGGAATGGCAAGAGTTTTTAGGCCGCTGATTAGCCATATCTGCCACATATTTTAGTACAGACACCTCACAGACCAAGTCTTGTGTCTCAAGTGATTATCACTGAGGCTAGATGTTCGTGGGAAGATCTCTAGAATGGACGCTTTTACCCTAATTACTCAGGTTGATAATCTACATTAGGTGCATTTCAGCCTATACAGGCCAGGCAGGTGACATAAAGGAGTCACTAGAGCACACACAAGAGGAGAGAGAGAGATGCGGATGACCAAATTCAATGCAATGGGTGACAAAACAGACCATGAGTGGGGTTCAGCCCAGGGGCCACCAAGATGCCTGTCCAGCCCAGATTCCTTTTGGCTGTCCATTTGGAACTCAGATAATGACTCTTATCTCTGAATTCTACCTGTTCTATGTAATATCTCAGAATTCAGAGATAGTTTCTTAGTAAGTATCCTTTTCATCATTTCTGGAGGGAAAGGCTAATCCATGTCTCCTTTTTCAGACTCTAGGACATGTGCCATGACAAACTGCCAGTACGGCTGTGAAGACACACAGGAAGGGCCACGGTGTCTGTGTCCATCCCCAGGACTCCATTTGGCCCCAAATGGGAGAGTCTGTCTAGGTAGAACCGGGGAAATTACCTCTTCCTCTCGTCCTCCTCTTCTTCCTCCTCCTCCCGTGACTCCCCCTTTCCTGATCTCCTTTTTTCATTCATCACAATCAGCATGTTGACCAGATATTACAAACTTCTAAAAGTACAGATTTATGTTCGTTTCTGAGATGATGTTTTAGCCACATACGCCTAGACAGACTTTGGGATGCTAAAAAGAACATTTCTCTATTATTTTGGTTTGCCTAAGGCCATAGTGGAAAAAGGATAACTTTGTTTTAGTATATTTACCTTGCACGTTTTCTTCAATTACTATCCAGGAGAAGCTACACTACCGGTATGTTATCATTTAATGAGTAAAATCCTATGGGCCATTGGGCTTTCTTCTGGATTATAGCTAATATTTCCATTGAAGAAATGGATTTACTTATTTTTTAGATATAACATTATTGAAAATAGTAAACGCTTCTACATTAAGTTAGCATGTAACCAGTTTCATATTGTCTTTATAACTTGCTCTACATCAGTGGTTCTCAGCCTGTGGGTCATGACCCTTTTTAAAAATGAAAATACATTGCAGCACTAGGAAGGTTGAGAAGCACTGCTCTACATGGTATGAAGTAAGTATTCCATAATTAATTCTGATTGGGGAAATGAGTAGATTGAATCAATACTGTTAATTACAGGAACACATAAAGCCTTTATAATTCTGAATTTAGTCAAATTCCTTGGCTTAGAACTTTTGCTCTCTTGATCTCCCTTATTTTGTGTCTTAGTTTCGGATTCCACACAAGCTGCATCTGAGCAAGTAGTGAATGTGGGACGTGATCCCAGGAAACACTGGTTGAGGGGTAGAGAAGTGACCCTAGGAAAGGATGGTGCCAGTGCCAGGTGAATTCAGTGAGCAGAGAGTAGGCTAAATGAGCTGCAGGCACCTCTAGAAGCCCAGGAGAAGCTGCCTCTGGGTTTCTCCCTCTGGGACAAAGATGCTGGGTGTTTATCTGCTAACTCTTGCCCTTCATGGATGGGGGCTGCTTTGGGCCATGACTCCCCAGCATACCCAGCCTGGCCTGAGCGGGGAGCAGAGCTGAATTTTGCAGGTGTGGCAAACAGCCTTGGGCAGGCATAGAAACTTGGTGTGCTGAGGGGCTACAGGGGGCACCCCACTGATGCGCCCTTAATGACTGAAACAACACTTTATTCACTTCGTGCTTTAGTTCCTTTGTGGATCTGAGTTACGTTCAATCACCAAATTGTATATACTCATAACAATTATATCTCACAAAATATACATAATATTTAGAGCAGGTGAGCACAGAGTATTAATAAGGGAAGTAGAACCAAATCAGAATGCTGATAGTTTTTAAGCTTCTTTGATTTAAATAAGAAAATGTCGGGCGGCGCCTGTGGCCCATGGAGTGGAGTGCCGGCCCCATATACTGAAGTTGGTGGGTTCAAACCCGGCCTCTGCCGAACTGCAAAAATAAAAAAAATAAAAAAATAGCTGGGCATTGTGGTGGGCACCTGTGGTCCCAGCTACTCGGGAGGCTGAGGCAGGAGAATCGCCTAAGCCTAGGAGTTGGAGGTTGCTGTGCACTGTGTGATGCCATGGCACTCCACCTAGGGCGATAAAGTGAGACTGTCTCTACAAAAAAAAAAAAAAGAAAAAAAGAAAATGTCAGTGTGGTTCCATAATCTTCACTACAATAGAAATACAAGGGCTGTCCAGAAAGTCTCCAGCCATGCGGTAGGAAAGTCGTATTAACAATGGCTGGGGATCAGCGCCTGTGGCTCAACAGGCTAAGGCGCCAGCCACGTACACCTGAGCTGGCGGGTTCGAATCCAGCCCGGGCCCGCCAAACAACAATGATGGCTGCAACCAAAAAATAGCCGGGTGTTGTGGCGGGTGCCTGTAGTCCCAGCTACTTGGGAGGTGGAGGCAAGAGACTCGCTTGAGCCCAG
Organism: Perodicticus potto; assembly: GCA_963574655.1. Classification (NCBI taxonomy): domain Eukaryota; kingdom Metazoa; phylum Chordata; class Mammalia; order Primates; family Lorisidae; genus Perodicticus; species Perodicticus potto. The sequence continues at coordinate 3,778 of CAUYRH010022455.1, read as the reverse complement.
GAAGTGGAGGTTGCTGTGAGCTGTGATGCCACGGCACTCTATCCAGGGTGACAGCTTGAGGCTCTGTCTCAAAAAAAAAAAAAAACAATGGCTGGGTACTTTCTGGACAGCCCTCATATTTTTCAGTCAAGGCATTGGATGTTTGCTTAAACAACACCATAAACTAGATTTAGAGGCTCAGCCAAATTGGTCCTAAATGAGTTAAATACTTACTTAAAATTACACACATAAGTTAAAATTTTATCTCTACTCTTTGAGAGCATTCAAAGCTTTAATTAGGTTCACAGTGTTTAATAATTTTTAGTACAAGAATTATATGACAAGGCTAATTCTTGACCGAACTGAATTGAAATTTCCTCCCACCTCTTTGATTTGTTGGGTGTCATTTTTATTAGAAAAAAAAGATGATGTGCATGAAACTGATCACTGAAAACTAATTTTGGTCAACCCAACACTTAGTTATTAGTTTAAGAATGCAAGGAAAACATATAAGCCAGCATCAACTTGCATGTTTAGCCACAGATCCAAGAGAACAACATAACATCATTGATTTGACATCTGAAAGTTAAAGCAAAGCCTGGGTCTTGGTGGATTGGCCAGCATAGCTGTCAGCCCTTCTGTCCCCTGACTTTCAATGATAAAAAAGGAACACACCTATAGTTGGCTAAAATTGTATCATAGGACTACACCAGACCCAGAGTGTATGCATGTGTGTATCCCTACACAACCACATTTCTGTGATTTGAGTCAGTATTGCAGGAGCCATGGAGGATCTTCCTAATAAAACAATTCTGTATATTTGGGTTTGCTTAAAAATATAGCTATGTGAATCTACTTTCAAAAATTGTATGTTGTACGATGTACAAGGGCAGGGAAAATATCCACTCAGCACACATGTAGGTACCAAGTGCCAGACATATGCTTTCCACCCCAGAAGAGCCAGGACCCAAGAGGACAGAGGATGTGAATGTAAGCAGCAACATTACAGCAAGGTAATGCCTCAAAAAAAGAAAAGGCACAGGATGATATAAATACATAAAGGTGGATGCTGTGCATGGGCTTGGGTGGGTGGATCTAGACCGCTCCCAGAGGACACAGTGGTGGGAGCGATATGATGCAATCCATGTTCCAGGTGAGGAAACCGCGTGCATGGTGCATGTGTGCAGGTGGCTGCTTCTCTTTCTTTCTGTCATCAACACTTTCTGGTTCTGCACTCCAGATATTGACGAATGCGTCTCTGGTAAAGCTGTGTGTCCCTACAATCGAAGATGTGTGAACACATTTGGAAGTTACTACTGCAAATGTCATGTTGGTTTTGAACTGCAATATATCAGCGGCCGATATGACTGTGTAGGTAAGATTCAGTGGGATCTTCCTTTTTTCCCCTCCCACCAAGCCTATCGGCTTTCTCTGCAGATACTTTGGTGGTAATTCAACCTATGAGGGGAACAATCCGCTGACCAGACCAGCTTAACAACACAGAAAAGTTTGGGGCTTTTTAAAAAGTCTCTGGCATTTAGGAAATTCCAAGGACATCAATAATGAAGCCAGATCAATAATTATTTAAAGTAAGGAATATAACTCTATTATGGAGGTGAATATCTCAGGATGATTTTTGAGGGTTTTTAAAAATTGGGTTGTTTTTGATTTGTTTATGTTTTGTGTTCTCATCTGAAAATGAGAACAGTAAAGCAGTATTTATATTTGATAAAAGCGAGAAATACAGGCCTATCTGATCTTGATCTCAGTGGGCTGTTCATATTCTTTCTTCTTTAGCTCTTTCAAGATCCAAATAAAATGTTCCCTTCCATGATCACCAAATCACTCTCTAATAAGATTCTAGTACCAGTCAGCTATTGACCTAATCTGTGTGAGTTAAAATATGTCATCACTGAGTAAAGAGATTCCAGGTGTCAATGAGCAAGTGGGCAGTGTATTTGAGGAGCCCTTGGGAACCCCTGATATAATGTAGGATGAAGGCCTATCCTGTGGCAAAGAGAAATTCAGGCACCCAGTAGCTTCCTCTTTATATAACCTGTGTAACAAAGGTGTGTGCCTGACTTGGAAAGCTAACATGTACAGGAAATAAGATCTATTTCTTTCAACCCTACACTCAGGGCTTCTCAGGACACATCTTCTGTAGTCATACACTCAGGGCTTCTCAGGACACATCTTGTGTAGTCATGCTGGGGCAACATTCAATTACTGGGTTTCAAACCATCTCCATGGCTCTTCCTTTAAACCTGAAACACAAAGACCATTCTAGACAGGCTATAAAGTCTGTGTTTCTCATGGGCATGGACCCCATGCCTTCCTGAAGACCTATGCCTAGCAGTGATGCTGTGTTCAGAGCGTAATTCTCTTTTATAGAACAGGGTGGAATTCACATGGAAAGCTTCAAAAAGTGATGAAGATTAGCCTCAGAGCTCCCTTTGCGGCTAAATTACAAACAATAGGCTATTTTGTGCATATGTCTACAAATGCATAGGTAGAAAATGGGGAATGGGACAAATGAACCTCAAGTTCTCACTTGAGTGGAACTGGGCAACTTTTCCTCCTCTAAACCCAGCAGAGGGCTCAGACCAGCCTGACCCTTTTTCCTGGCCCTCTTTCAACAAAACACCCAACCTGTTAAGTCCAGATGATGTCAGTGGTTCCCAGCTGATCTTAACTTTTGTTCATTAGGAGTTTCAAGCCTTTCCAAATAGAGAATCGATCTTCTGATATTGTTACTTAGTTCTAGAGTAGGCAAATGAAAGAGTGAAGAGGAAATCCTAAACATATTGCGGAGTTCCATAGCGTTGATAATTGGGAAATGAACTTCCTCTTGTGGGGAAAGGAGCTGCAGACACACCCACTAGGTGCCAGGCATTGGGCAAAGCTAGGGCCTCTGCCAATGTGCCTGGGGTCTTGAACTCCTCTCAGCTCTCAGGCAACACTAGGTTTGTTGGGAGTATTGAGCGGCTGACCCTGGAGTTGCTCATGTGTAGGGGATGGTCTTTCAGCGAGCCCTGTTAACACAGATTTCTTCACTGGCATGTTCACATTTTTAGATATAAATGAATGTGCTGTGAATACCCATACGTGCAGCCTCCATGCCAGTTGCCTCAATACCCAAGGATCCTTCAAGTGTAAATGCAAGCAGGGATATAAAGGCCACGGGCTGCAGTGTTCTGGTAAGTAGCATTTGGTGTTGGTGGCTGAGCTATTCCCAGTAAAGCATTCTCTCCGTGCGGCCTTGCTCCCTTGACTTCTCTCACTGTCTTTCTCACTCTCACTCTTGCTCTGCGACTGTGTGCACAATGTCCAGATTAAACTCTGCCTCAGCCTTGTCTTCTTTGCATATTGGGCCCTGTCTCCAATATTCACTGAAGTTGCAGGCACTAAACTTAAAGAACAGCGAGAATACTTAATACCTTGCTGGTCATAACAGACTTTCAAATACTGAAAATAGGATTTAAAGTCAAAAGACTCTGAGCAGGCTCAGCGCTTGTGGCTCAAGTGGCTAAGGCGCCAGCCACATACGCCTGAGCTGGCGGGTTCGAATCCAGCCCGGGCCCGCCAAACAACAATGACGGGTCCGAATCCAGCCCGGGCCCACCAAACGACAATGATGGCTGCAACCAAAAAATGGCCGGGCGTTGTGGCGGGCGCCTGTGGTCCCAGCTACTTGGGAGGCGGAGGCAGGAGACTCGCTTGAGCCCAGGAATTGGAGGTTGCTGTGAGCTGTGACGCCACGGCACTCTATCCAGGGTGACAGCTTGAGGCTCTGTCTCAA
>CAUYRH010022453.1:0-15435 GCA_963574655.1 Perodicticus potto | reverse complement strand
CTCAAGCGAGTCTCTTGCCTCTGCCTCCCAAGTAGCTGGGACTACAGGCGCCTGCCACAACACCAGGCCATTTTTTTGGTTGTAGCTGTCATTGTTGTTTGGTGGGCCCAGGCCAGATTCAAACCTGCAAGCTCAGGTGTACGTGGCTGGTGCCTCAACCCGTTGAGCCACAGATGCTGAGCTAAAATTTCTTATTTCTTATAGGCTTTGTTTCTTCCTCTTATTTCTCTGTTCTTTCTGTTTAATTGACTTATTTAATACAAAGGTGTTGTCTTCTAACTCTGAGATTCTTTCTTCTGTCTGATCTGGCCTATTTGTAAGGATTTCCACTGTGTTTTGTATTTCTTTGAAGGGATTTTTAATTTCCAGAAGCACTATTTGTTATTCTTTAAATAATTTGATTTCCTTGGTGAACTGTTTATTCATTTCCTGCACTGTTTTTGTGGTTTCTCTGTGCTGGGTTTCGATTTTCTCTTATATTTCATTGAGCTTCTTTATAATCCATATTCAAAATTCTATATTAGTCAATTCAATATTCTCATTTTAGTCAGTTTCCATTTGTATAGAGCCATTGTTTTCTTTTGGGTATGTCCTTTCACTCAGATTTTTCATGTATCCAGAAATCTTTCACTGATTCCTTCTCATCTAAAGCAGCTTTTGCTTCTTATTTTTGGACTTGCTTTGCTTTCCTTTAGATAATGGCATGCCCAGCCTTAATCTCTGAGATAGTGGGTGAGTGGTGTTTGTGAGTGAGACTCAACTTCACCTTGTATAATTGAGTCAGTAAACGTTGTAAAGGGCATGCAAATTGACCTCCCCATCAGTGGCCATACCCATCAGTAGGTGGCAATATCAAACTTTTATCTGTTTAAAATGTTGACTTTATCATTTCTCTCCCTAAAGTATCTCTATTTCAAGCACTAATTACTTCATAAACTTCCCTGTTCTTTACCATAGGCCATTGTTTTCTTTCCCTCCCTAATCAGAGAATTTACTGAGAATAAATTTCCTAACATACTGCTCAGACACTTCACAACTAATCACCACAATAGGGCAGATTTGAAGCTATAAACCTACCTCTTACCTTGCTTTCCTCATTTTCTCCCTACAGAAAGGATTAGGACTGCTTCACTAATTGGCTGACCTCAAACATGCAAGCAACTCTGGAAAAAAATCAATCATATTGATATATGTATCAATATAATTAAAACATATTTCACAGCCAGGTATGGTGACTCATGCCTAGAATCCTAGACGTTGGGGATGCTGAGGTAGGAGGATCTCTCGAGGCCAGGAGTTTGAGGCCAGCCTGAGCAAGAGTGAGACCCTCATCTCTAGAAAAAATAGAATAAAAATTAGCTGGGCATGGTAGTATGCACCTGTAGTCCCAGCTTCTCTGGAGGCTAAGACAGGAGAATTTCTCTAGCCCAGGATTCTGAGATTGCAGTGACCTACGATGATACCACTGCACTTAGCCTAGGAGACACAGCATGATTCTGTCTCAAAAAACAAAAACAAAAACACATTCCCCAAATAACCAATTTTAAGGCCTAAGATCCTATTCAACATTTTAACTATTCTCAAGAAGTGAATTAGTTATGACAGAGAAATCCAGAATTCATCATCTACTATTTAATTTACTCATGGAAATATGAAAATTTTCACAAATATTTTAGGCCTTCAATGATGGGTCAAAATTACTAAACATAACATCCAATTAATAAAGAATTGCTGATTATAATGTATAGATAAAATTCGCATTATACAAACATTAAGTTCATGTTCATGAAAAAATTTTAATAGCAATGGAAAATGCTATCTAAAACGAGGCTTTAAAAAGGCAGTATTCAGAGCACTGTATAAAATGTGGTACTTAAAACACACACAAAGCAAATGATCTGAAAGCATGAGCATCAAAACATTAACAATTATATTATTAGTTTTTTGCAAGATTATATATTTTCTAAAGTGTTATATGTCAACACCTGCTCATCTCCTAACCTTTGTTAATTTTTTTCTTTAGGCACTACCAAGAAAAATGCCAGAAAGTTGGCTTCAACAGTTCAAGATTTTATGTTTAAATTGTTCCCTATTCATGTAATAGCAAGATGTCTGTTCTTTTCATAATGAGTTATTTCATTTTCTGTAAGATGGACACAATTTTAAATTTATCTTAATCAATCTTCTCAAATTAACCCACAGGAAAACCTACTTTCCTCTAGCTTGTTATAAGTGTTATCAGCGAGTCCCTAATGAGAAATACAATTTAACAAATTGAAGAGGGCAGGATGCCTGAGCAGCAGCCAGTGTTTGGCTCGCATGAGCTCCCAAAACCTACAATAGGATTTTCTAGAATCACACTCCTGTGTCCTCCATTAAAAATCAACCATGGGCTCATGCATGACAATGAGGCCTCCACCTCCCTAGAAAAAGCACCAGACAGCTTTTTAACACATTTAAGTTTTCTTCTATTATCCGAGACCATAATGCTACTCCCAGTTGTATTTAGCAAAAGCTAAATGGCAAATGAAGTTAAAAAGAAAATGTTCTCGATGGGAAAAGCATTTCTTTGGCGAACATAATGAAAAATGTATCCCAAGAGTCAACATTAAAGAAAAAGGCTAAAATCTGGGAAAAGCAAAAAGCAACACAATGCTGTGGTGATAACCGAATTGCCTTCACATTACGCCTTGCTGGTTTCCTAACAATTGCTGCATATGTATGAGAGATTAAACTATGTTTTTTAATACCAGCCTTCTAAACTGCCAAAAATATTTTTCACATTCATCCAGGAGCTCAAGATAAAAAAATATTCTTTCCTTTTTGATTCTGAATATAACTAAGTAGTTTTTCAGAAATAAGATGGAAGGAAGGATATAAACTGAAGCTGCTCTGCTTCCGGGCCACACACTGAGGTTTCTATGCAATGCTTGAAGGGAGAGATCCGCACAGCCATGCAGGAGTCCATTGCCACATACTAGCTACAGAATGCAATTACATCGGGTACTTCACGATTCAAAGAGCCTGGCATTTACTAAACGAACTGCATCTGTGGCCAGAATATTAATGACTATTATCATATTCAACCCATAATCCTCCAGTGAGTCATTTCACAAAAGTTGTCATTTACCAAAAAAAAAAAGTCAGTGAAAGGGAGGTTTGTTTTCAATGCTAGGTTTTTTTTGTATTATATTTTAGCAAGCTCTATTTTCCCTCAGAATGTCTGCATTGGTGAAGTTGAATGTCTGTGCTAGTTTTCAGCTACAGAGTAACCATGAACACATAAAATTTTCAGAAATAATCTTCTTACCCAGGATTTTTTAGGGGTATTCTAGTGACCCAGGATCATGAAAAGGTACTTATTTAAAAACAGATTTTAGGACTCACCTCAAAGTTAATTATATGTAATCTCAGGATAGAAGGTCAGAATCTCCATTTTAAAAAATTTCTTCCCTGGGTGATTTTTGTCATCACTAAAATCTCCATACGATCACTTTAAATTTTCAAAGAAAAAATTCCTTGGAAACAAACTGATGAGGAAATTAAAAATGATTTTTTTAACCATTTAAAATACCAGAAGAATTAACTTACCCCAACCTCTCTATTGTCAATGGGTTTCACTCTTAATGAAAAGAGGCGTTTGTGGAGAGGTACTCAAAAGATGTATTTGACTTTAAGAACTTAGAAGTCACAAGGACAGGTTGAAGTTTCATTAATCTTTTAAATATCAGATGTTTTACATTCTATATTTTATCTTTCAATAGATGTGCTTGCTGGAAATCGAGAGGCATGTCTCAATTTGTAGGTGCAAGGAAAGAATAGCAAGACAAAAGGACTGAAGTGAAATATCAGCCCAGCAGCCTATAAGCTGCCAATGCACACACCAGAAAGCCGCCCAGATGAATTCAAAGGAAGAAAAGTGCACCTGGGGTTTAGATTCATGCTTCATAGCCAACTCTAACCTAACACAGAAGGAGAGTTAGGTTTCTCCGATAAGTGAGAGAAGCTGACATGGAAGACAGGTTTCCAAACCTGGTTACATGTTTGAATCACCTAGAGATCTTTGCAGAATAAACAACAAAAAACAAAACTCATTTCCAAGCCTCAATTGAGTATTATTGAAATAGTACAGAGAGCTGCAGTTTAAAAATGCTTAAGTTAAAATATATATACATATGTATATGTATATATAAATGCTTAATGATACTCAAATGTAGCAATAGTTTAAAGATAAATATTGATCATAACCTGACTATAATTACTAGAAAAATAATTCACAATTTATCTTAATATTGTTGACTTTGAGGCATTGAGTTTTATAAATAGAAGGTATACAAATCCTTTATTATTGCTTGAAATTTACTTATTAACTTGTTTGTTAGATTGTTTTACAGTCCTAAATGCCACAGTTGTCATTTCTGAGTATACGTCATACCATTGCTCTACTTGCCATAGAATAATGAGAGGGAGGGTGTATTTATCAAAAGCAACAAATTAGGCTCGGTGCCTGTGGCTCGTGGTTAGGGTGCCAGCCACATGCATTGGGGCTGGTAGGTTCAAAGCCAGCCAGGGCCTGCTGAACAAAAATGAAAACAACAACAACAACAGCAACAAAAATAGTTGGGCATTGTGGTGGGAGCCTATAGTCCCAGCTACTTGGGAGGCTGAGGCAAGAGAATCGCTTAAGCCCAAGAGTTTGAGGTTGCTGTGAGCTGTGATGTGACAACACTCTACACAGGGCGACATAGTGAAACTGTCTCAAAAAAAAAAAAAACAACAAATTAATATTAGTACTCTACCATTAACTAAACTCTAGACTTTACTCATATTCTCCACAGATGTCCTTTTCCTATTTCAGAATCTGATCCAAAACCCCACATTGCATTCATTCATTTATTTATTTAGCAAGCTCTATTTTCTCTTATTTACTTATTTTAGAGATAAGAGTTTGTCTTCCTCTCAGAAGTCAGAACCTGATGTAACCTCACCAGACCAATCTGGCTCAACTTTTATGTAATGAAGCTGTGAGTTGTTTTTCAGTTGCTATGCTTCCCCAGGTTGAAGGTCATGTACCCTGAGCAGGCCCAGGTAACCAAGTATGCCACCACAGGTAGAATCTAAGTGCCCAGACTAAGGAGAGGGGACTGAATCAAGAAGCAGACACCACATGGCAAGACCCAGGATCCAATCAGATCCCTCACTTTGGGATCTGTGGCAATCAGGGGTCACCAACTCTATCACTAGCTCATGCTTGGCCTTTGCTAATTCATCAACTATTCTAGCTGCATTTTTCTTACTACTGTCTGGCCAACTCTGTCCAGGTCAGCAAGACACCAAGTCCCATCTCTCTCCACATTCCAGGTTAAATGTTTACCTTGAATCCTTGGAATTCTGAGAGGTTCAAGGTAAGTTGTGATCTTGCAAATTGCATAGCTTTTTAAAATGTGTTGCAAGTGTGGAAGCAGCATGCTTTGCAGCTCTCTACATCTCCAAGAACATCCTTCCACTTTTGACCTTTCTATGATTTAAAATATAAAATTAAAATATTTTACCTATAAGCAGAAAGCATATAATTGAGTTTTATGGTTTTTAGTCTAATCTGATAATCTTCATCTTTTATGTGAAGAATTAATCTGTTTAGAGTTAATATAATTACCAAGCTACCTGATTTTATAGCCATAATTTTTCTATTTGCTTCTTTTTCTCACATGTCATATGACTTTTTTCTTCTGTAAAAATCACTATTTATTATCTCAGTTTTCCTATTTTAACTTGTAAATGTATACCAAAAAATTATTTTTTTAGTCTCTTAATGATGATCACCCTAGTGATTTCAGTATGCATTCTTGATTTGTTATAGCTAACTCATTATTTTACCATTTCATCAACAGTACTTTAGAAATTTTCCCTCTTCTTATTCCTATTACCTTTTTCATTATTATTCACATGTATTTTAGTTCTAAATAAATTTTAAACTACATAAACATTATAATTATTTTTTATAATAGTCAGTATTTATGTCTTCTGAATGTTCATTCTTTTTGGCATTCTCTGTTTTCTTTTTTGTCTATGTTTATTTGCCTTGGGCTAGAGAAACTGACTTTCTTCTTACTGGTTTTTGATACAGACCTATTAATAATGGTTATCCTTTTTTGTCTACTTTAATTTCAGGATCCTTCTGGTTGATCTATGTTTCTTAAACACTGTTTCAAATTTCATTCTACTTGTCAGGGTCAGGTTTTTGGTTTTGTGTGGTCTTGGTTTTTTGTTTATGGAATTTTTATTTTGTCTTTAATTTAGCTCTTTGACTTCTCATGCAACTTCAGATTTCAGCAAATGTCTTTTGCAAAAAACTGACCAAATATTTGAGGGCTCTAAAGTCACCAATTTTAAAAGATTTATTGGGTTCTCTATTCCTCAGTACCAGCCTTATAAGTAGGCCAAGCCTCATTTAACAGCTTGCACCTAAAATTGACAACTGCCCCAGGGGAAAACTAGCACAGCTAATGGTACACTCACCTTTAGATGATTCTCCCCGGCCTGAAATTTTAGTCAAAGTAGTGCTAACGTTTCCACATGCCTCTGATATTTTCAAAAATAGGATTTTTATTACTTGTCTGGATTTTTCTAGTTGTTGTCTGCAGAACCATAACCTGCTACACTCTGCCATGACCCACCTTTCTAGTGGTTTGTAAGTGAAAGAGCTCTTACTCAATCTTTAGAACATAATTATGAGTGGTCCTTAGAAAAGCTGAGGTAAACAAAAGTCTTCATAAGATTTGCATTCATCTGTCCATTTATTTTCCTACCTTTAACAATTATTTTTACTTGTAAATTGCTTAAGTGTGTCTGCCCAATCTTTAGCTGAGCATGATTTTTATGTAATCGTGCTAACCAATCAGTACAAAATATCCATGGACCACTTGAAAACCACAAGAGTTAATTTAAAAATGATATTGACACTGATGAGTGAAAATAGGAAGTGTTCATTCATAAGAGCTGATTTATGATCTTTTTTTTGCTCAATTTTTACATTGATTTGTCATCTGATATTGAGTGCTAAAAATTTGCTATATATTCTGGATAAGTCCTTTATCTGCTCTGTATTTTCCAAATATCTTCTTTAAGTATGTGATTTATCTTTTTGTTGTCTTAATGATGTCTTTTGAAAAGCAGTTTTAAATTTAAATGAGGTCTAATTTATAAATTTTTGTTTATGGGTCACGCTTTTGGTGTGTACCTATGACTTTTTTGCCTAACTCAAGAACACAAAGCTTTTATCTATTGTTTTCCTAGAGGTTTTATAGTTTTAGTTCTTACATTTAGACCTATGATTCACTCATAGGTAATTTTTGTGTTTTTTACAGGGTATAAATCAATGTTCATGTATTTTAATATGAATATTCGATTGTTCCTGCACGATTTGTTGGAACTTTTCTTTTTTCTTTTTTCTATGCTGTACTATCTTGGCACCTTTGTTGAAAATCACAGTGATTTGTTTATGGCCTCTATTCTATTCTGTGGTTTTATATTTCCATCCTCGTGCCAATATCACATGGCATTAATGCTTCATATTTTTAAATGAAGGTTAACATGGCTATAAATTAACTTGAGTGTGTTTCATATACTTTGAAATGAATCATTTATTGATTTATAAAAATCAATCTATTTCAGTCCCATAGAGAAGAGTGCAAGGTTTAAATGATTAAAGAAGTATTTTTAAAAATTGCTAAATTCAAAACTCTGAGAACCCAGAAGCAAATGCTAATAAAACAGGAAAAAGAGACTTTCAAGATCAAAAGAAAACTCCACAATGATGTAGAACTGCAGAGAACTCTCAAGAAAGGTACTGAAATTGGGACAAGAAAGAAATTATGGAAGACCTACCAGAGTTTGCCATATTTCTTGCCCAGGAGATCATTGGGAAAATTTTCTAAGTATCAATGCCTGATCTCCACACCCAAATATATGGATTGTTTTGGAACAGGGATAAGTTTGAGAACCATCAGCCAAATGGGTAGTCTGGATATAAATGATCAACAAGCTTAACTATGGCAGAGAGAAAATAAGAAAATAAATTTGCAATACAGATGTAAGGACTGCATTGCAATGTAAGATATTAAGGAATGAGCTAAATATCAGAGAAATATACCTTTATTTTTAATACTTATTAAAATGAGTAGAATGGCATACATTTATTCAGATCAAGGAATTTGATATGAAAAGGTTTGCCCTCTATCTTGTAAGCCACAAAGATTATTATATATTAATAACTAACACTGTCTGAACATCTCCACTTGGGAGCCCCCAGAAGGAGACCCTGAGACAACAATTCAATGCAATTATTTTACTGGGAACACTGGAAACATGCAGCCAATGAAGGGCAGGTTACAGAGCTACCACTGTGATTGGCTGGAGCTTAGTCCCATAGAGCAGAGTACAAAACACACGTCTCACAGTTATCCTGAAGGGCAGGGGAACTTGGGTACTTATGCACCAACACCCGAGAGTCACAGTTCTATGGTTTCTGGGATGAGGGTGTTATAATATTTCCCAAGCACTCTGTCCCTCTAAGTCTTTGGAAATAGCCCTCAGGCCAAGAGTGGCATGGACGTCCACCAGAGGTCACACAACTGATAAAGGATAAGGCACAGATGATGCAGCAATGTGCTAGGGAATTTCAAGATCCACGTAACGCATCATTTATATCTTTACAAAGACTGCAAGGAGGGTTTTTTAAAAAGAGAGAAATAAAGACATATCCAAAAAAACAATAATTGTATGCCAGTTATGTAGCAGGCACTGTTCTAGACACTCAGGATGGAGGGGTGAATAAAACAGACGAGACAGATGCCCTATGCAGATTGCACCGTAGGGGGAAAGACTGGTGAACATGTGAACCGAAATAGCATCAGATGCAGATAAGAACTGAGAAGAAAAATAAAGGAAAGTCAGGAAATCAAAAATAACCAGAAGCGATTTTTCAAATAACTGGTTGAGAGAAGCCCGCTCTTAAGAGAAGAATTTGAGAAGAGAACTGAGAGCAGCAGAGGCGCAAGCCACGTAAATAATTCAGGTGGAGGAAACGGCAAGTGCCCAGCCTGGAGGTGGATCTGTGCTTCGTATATATAGATAAAAACTGTATCCCAGTGCAGCTGGAATAGAGCCAGGAAGAAGGGAGATGAATCAGGAATAAGGTGACAGAGGCAGGCAGGCTCTCAGCAGTGATAACGAGGACTTCACATTTAACTTCAGATGTAATTCTAAGTATGATGGTTAAGGGAAGATAAAGCAAAACACATTAGGAGTCTAGTGTTCTGATTGAGAAACCGCAAAGGTTTTAAATGATTCTCCTACAAAGATCGAGCCAATTCTTCAATCGGCAGTTCAAACCAAGTCTGTCTTCTTTCCAAGCTGATGATCTTTGCTCTACCACACGTTGCCTCCCCTCTTACAGTTTAACATTTTCGCTTGTCTAGAACTCTCCGTGAATGTGTGCAGTGATGTTTCTTGCCAAATCAAAACAACAAAAACAAGGAAAATCCCCCCAAATTGACAAATTAAAAAGAAATTCTATTGGCAGCCTGAATTTAATAAGCTTGTGGCTGCTCTGTTTTTCAAAACCAGGGAAGTCTGAATATTTTCACCTTGCAACACTAATACTTCACCTCACGTCTAGGACTGCCAGCACTGAGTATTATCTTGTGAGACTCCTAGACTCACTGAAATCACAAATTGCTGCTTTTCTGCCTGCTGAGTGCTGTAACTTGAAAAGAACGGAGTCATTTGTTTCCTTCACAAGCCTGAGGTATTCTGCGTAGCCTCATTTCTTTCAGGGAGGCTTTCTTTTCCTTGTAGAAGACGTTTAAGTCCCAAAGGTCAACAGAAAGCTTTGGAATACAAAGCCTTTTTCATCTTGCTAACAGCAGGGAAAAAAAATAGAAAGAAAGAACCTAACAGTAAGAAGACATAAGGAATAAAAGGAATGACAGAGTAATTTCATTTATGTTTTGCAGGCAAAGAAAGGAAATAAGAATAGCCCTGGCACAGTCATAATTACTTGGTTAGCATTCTGCGACCTTGCTGGATTTGTCATGCTTCGGAGATATTGATGGGTCTGACTCAGGTAATTTTGGTCTAACTGATGACAGGTTCATGACTCTTCTCAAGCAGCAGATTGTTTTTGTATAGATTTCCCAAGTCAGTCCTCACCAACACTAGCCCTCCTAAAGCGCCATTCACATGTAAATTAACAGGGAGGTGACCATTTCTCCCCCTGTTCTCTCTTCCTTCAGAGATGCGATCATCTCAGAAATAGGTGCTACCTAATTAGAAGATTCTTGGAATCACTGATACTGTCTTGGAAGTCTGGGCTAGGTTTCAGAACTCGGAAAGCTTGCTCCCAGATGACCTCAATCCATAAGACAAAGATGGATTAGAATTGTCCCTGGGAATTCCTCGGGGATTAACAATAACCTTTCAGTAACGTTTCTCTGGCATTTTGAATTATTTGGACCCCACTACTTGTATTAGAGAGGGGTTTTTAAGTACGAATAAAGCACTTAGGACAGTATGGACAGCATCTGGCACAGAGTAGTGCTACCTACATAATTATCAGTCATTGTTGTTATTAGCTCCCTAGGAAGAAGACAATGTAGAGACTAGTCTGGGTCATTACAAAAGTTCCAAGATACACAAAAATCAAGAAACATAGGTAAAATCCATGCAGAAAGAAACAAATGAAGCCCTCCCAGCAATACCTATAAGCCCAGCAAATTGAAACTTGTACAGGGGAATCAGAAAGGATGTCAACTGTGATTCTTGGAAGTGAAATATTGACCCATAATATAGTCTGTCTCAAAAGTTTTATAGTGACTCACGGTCAACTTCTAAATGTGTATCTCATTGCAACAATGAAATAAAAGTAATCAAGTAAACTATTTGTAATATTAAGACTGAAAATGAAATTTTCCCTCTTTAAGAACAAAAGATGGCTGTATAAATTTTCACAGTTTAAATAGTTGTGTAGTGTGAAGAATGGAAAAGTAATTGGAGTTTGAAAGAGAATTTGCATAAAGCTCTTTGCTTACCTGAAATGTATATCTTGTAGAAAATGAATTTTAAAGATGATCCTTGCATTTTACCTCTGCCTGGCCCAATAAGACACTAAGATACCTATAGTGCTATCAGTAGAGTTGTCTTTTTCATTTGTTTGGGTTTTTGAGGTTTCTCTACAGTTATTTTTATCACATTCGTGTGGCTGAGCTTTTGTATTAAGTATTTAAGAAGTGAGAAGGAAAAGACAGAGATAAATGAAATATCAGAAAAGGAGTGTCTGCCAATCTCTCAAGTGATTTTTTTTTTTCTAAGACAGATTTTCACTCTGTCTGCCCTGGGTTGAGTGTCCTGGCATCAAAGCTCACAGCAAGCTCTTTGGGCTCAGACAATCCCCTTGCCTCACCCTCCCAAGTAGCTGGGACTACAGGCACCCGCCACAATGCTAGACTAGTTTTTCTATTTTGAGTGGAGACAGGGTCTTGCTCTTGCTCAGGCTGCTCTTGTACTCCTGAGTTCAAGTCATCCACCCACCTCAGCCTCCCAGAGTGCAAGGAGCCACCACACCCAGCCTTCCAAGTCATCTTTGTGCTCCTTGGTTGCAGTGACCTTATCTCTCCAGCCTGAAGATTTTTATATTCTCATATGAAAATGAGAACTCTATGAACTGCCCATAGAGTTACTATAGGTAAAATATCCTATTGTTTGGTGCTCAAAAGATAACATTGCCCTCCTTTCTCAGATCTGTAAATCAAACTTAGAAAATGATAACAAAATGATAACATCACTGGCACAAAAAGATCAATGCCTCCTTGCACTTACAGTGAATTGTAATCCCAGCAAGGTCAGGTAAGAGGTGGGATCAAAGCCTACTAAACCCAAAGAAAAGATTGACTTCTATGCATGTAGGAAGCCCTTAATGCACTCAATAAGGCCCAAATAACGTGAAATAAACAGCTTCATCTCAAAGATAAGCAGGTCCTTTTGCCTATTGGAACTCGGGTCTCTTACTTTGTACTGGATTAGGGCAGATAATTAGTACTTTCTAGCATTTGTTGGGTAATTTGTCTTCTAAATCAAAGCCATGATTTCCATACTTTTAATCCTCATTACCATAAGCCAATATCAAGTAATTTTTCATCCTGACTTTCCCTGTCATTCACGGTAGCAGCCTTTTCATTACTTATGTATCACCAGCCACACAAACATATTAGCTTATGCATTGAAGTATTCTTTAAACATAAACTTATTTTATATATTCATATCCAACTTTGTAGCCTTCAGTGTGCTATCCAAATCTTAAGAAATAGCACTTCAAAAATAAAAAAAAATAAAATAAATAAAAAAAAGAAATAGCACTTCAGTTGAAAGTGCAAGTGTTTAGAAAAAGAGAAAACTGGCTCATTAGTGGGCAAAAGGGAAGTCAGTGAGAAAACAAAAAGCTCTATTTTTCAGGGAAATTAACACGTAGATTTAACACTTAGCCTCATGTATCTAAATTTATGAAAGTTTAAATCTGTATTTCTGAAACTTTTGGTATTTAGCTCCAAATGTAGAACAGCAATTTTAGCTATACATATGTATTTTTAAATCAGAATTTGAAATATAAGTGAATTAATTTAAAATCTCCTGAAAAAACAATCCAGGAATGTATTAACAAGCTGTGGTATATGTATACCATGGAATACTATTTAGCCATTAAAAAAGATGGAAACTTTATATCTTTTGTATTAACCTGGATTGAGTTGGAACACATTCTTCTCAGTAAAGCATCAAAGAATGGAGAAGCAAGAATCCAATGTCCTTAATCCTAGTATGAAGGCAGTAGATCATCTAATACATGGTGGGGGGTAGGGGAATGAGGGAGCAGGGACAGAGGAGGAGGAAGGAGGATGGAGGGTCACAGGGCATGGCACACTTCTTGGGGCAGGACACAATTATAAGAGGAACTTTACCTAACAAACGCAATCAGCGTAACCTAATTCTTTGTACCTTCAATGAATCCCAAACAATAAATAAAAATAAAAATAAAATAAAATAAAATATCCTGAAAACAATTTTCTCAGAGGAAACCTATCTTATTCATTTTACTTTAATATTTATTAATAACCTATATAACATAGAAGATGCTATTAACTATCTTCCCCCAAGACGTCTTGGGTATGTGCATATATAAACCATCAGAATAACAAAACATAGTCATTCACCATTATGAAGGGCCTGGAAAAGGGGAGGCATGGCAAGAAAACTGTCACATCAGTTATTTGCAGTGCAATCACCCATGAAGCTCAGAAAAGCAAGCAATTCATATGCTCAGAAAGTAGCAAGAAAATGCTGCCCCAAACAAAGACCTCAGAGGTCTTTTATTGAGTGTGGAAAGTGTAACACAGCAAGGAACAAAAAGCTAAATCATAAACAGAAAGAAACTCTAACTTCATTACTCAACGTAAGGATAAGAGTCATTTTTTACTATGATAACAAAGAACAAGGAAGTAATAGGGAAAAGTAGAAGAGAATATCTTATGTAATCATAAAGTCAGAAAGTTACAAAAGAAATAGGTACAAGGCTTAGGTGATAGACTTTGACTTCCTTGACTCTCATAAAGTCAGAAAGTTACAAAAGAAATGGGTACAAGGCTTAGGTGGTAGACTTTGACTTCCTTGACTCTCCCTGGGTCCCATTCTTTGACATGCTTTTCCAACTTTTTCTATGAACACACACATGTATATGCACATTACAAAAAATGGAATCATACTGCACTAATGCTGTTTTTACTGGAGCATCTTTCAAAGCTATCATCCTTACGAATGATTCCATTTTATGAACATGGTCCAAATATCATTAACTTATACCCATTTTAAAAATAACTTCCAGTTTGAAGCTATTATAAATAATACCAGAGTGAACATTCCTAATTTATTTATCTTTTATATCCATTTGTCTAATGCTACCTTAGGATTAATTTCTGTATGTTGAACTTCTGGATAGAAAGAAATACACATTTTAAGGGGTTAGATTTATACAAATTGTCTTCCAAAAAGTTTGTGCCAATTTAGACTCCTGATAGGAGTAGAAAGAGACCTTTTTTTCACAGTACACCCCACATATTCCCCATACCAACTAGATTTAGCATTCCTTTTATATTTGATAATCTGAGAGCTGAAAGAGGAATTTTGTTATTTTAATTTGCTCAAATATTGGTAAGGCTGAACATCTTTTCATGTGGTTTTGGGTTAAGTCTAACTAGAAAGCAAACAGTAATTTAAATACAAATTGGGTCTAAAATTGATTTTAACAGAAATAAGTATGACAGTGAACATTGTCTTCGGTAATATCAAATTAACTAAAGTTAGAGACCTTTTTATTGCTGGGCTTCTTACACTACACCAAAATATTACCAGTTGTTATCTTGGGGTGACAGAAATAAGTAAATTATTTGATGTTCCTTTAGAAACTATGAGTATTTCCACAAAAAAATATATTTCTTTAGTAATTGTAGAAACACCAGTGAAATTAGTTAATAAAAATTTAACCCAGAGAAACCTCTAAATCTACAGAAAAACATTATGATGGTAAACTGCTAGACCACAGAGAGGCACTAAGTAATACCGTTTTATAGGTTCTTTCGCTTTTTTATTCCCATTGCTAAATGGTCTTCAATACAGGCAGAACAATCCGATGGAATTTCAATCAAGGAAGCTCTTTGGACCTGAACTTAGACTAGCATTGTGGCTTTCTGTTTTATCTCTCCTGTACTACCTGTACTCTTAAGGCAGTTTATTTCAGTTAATTCTCCTCCAATTTGGTTGCTACCTACAATTTTGAATTCACTGAATTGTTGAGATGGTTGAACTGGGTCAGTGTGATTCAAGGTTAACAGAACTAAATGTTAAAATGAAAAAGAAGTTCACTGACATAAAACAAAGGCAATCGCAGAGGAGCTATTCCAGAAGAGTGCAGTTAATGAAAGCTATCTATCTTTTGTCACTAACACCAAAATTCTAAAGCTCTGTATGGTTAATCAGTCCTAAATGATGATTAAAGTTGAGATGAGAGTAAGTAAAGAAGGATATTGACAGAGAAAAATCATTGATCCAAATTTTTAGCTTGGTAGGGAAAGGGCCTGACAGGTGTTTAAATAAAGGAATATTTTAGCTTAGATAAGCTAAAAATATTAAACTTCTGAGATTAGGTAATATAGTACCCTAAGAAAGATTTTTTTAAAACAAGTAAACAGTTTATTAAGAATTAAACAAAGGTATGATGTGATACAGTACAAGCAAGACACTCAAGATAGGTATAATAGTACTACTCACACAAAAACTTAAATTTCACCTCAAAAAAAATCACAAGACAAAAAAGAAAGCAATTTCACTGTT
>CAUYRH010022451.1:0-11694 GCA_963574655.1 Perodicticus potto | reverse complement strand
ACCTACAACGCCCACCAGAGGCTCCAATAGCCAAAAAGACTGGACAACTGCTGAGGAGACACTTGTGCCTTGGTGTCTCCTTCACTTTACACTTGGGACTAAATGTGGAACCCCCCTTTCCTATGCCTAGGTCAGTTTCTTGTGAATTTCCTAGGCCTGAATTCCATGAATGGACTGTGTCCATTCATTGATGCACTCATTCACCTTCCCCCCGGCGGAAGAGACTGCATTCACTCGTTTCCTGGCCAAGGAACCCATACACCTATATATACCCTGAGGCTAGAGGCCTAGAGGAGGAGACGGGGAAAGACCGGGAGAGGAACGGAGAGAGCTTCTCTCTCCCTACTTGAAATCTCTCCCACTACCAGGAGCTTTCGTGTTTTCTGTATTCTTTTCTGTAAATCAATTCTGTCTTATCACGGACGGGTGGGGGGGGGGGAATAATGTAATGAAGAATAATAAAATACATGTATTTAAAAAAAAAGATTATTTCATCTTCATATTCTTTCTGTGTCAACTGAGTCTTCATATTTGTCAGTTTTTAATTGTAATATTGTATCTCTTATGTGCGTGCCTCATAACTTGCTTTCCAGTTTGCCTCAAGTTGAGTATTTTTATTATTTCTAATTTATTTGTGTTAACAACACCAGTATGGTTATTTTTATTCCAATAGCTCATTTATTCCTTTGGGATTGTTTATTCAGGGTGTGCTTCCCTAGATGGAATGATTGAATCAATTTAGCTCTTGCTCAGCTATGGCCAGTTTACTGTCCAGAATGAGGCAACCAATTTGTAGGGCCTCCAGCTCCATTCAAATGTGCCATTTTTCCTGGCAAACAACTGTGTTATCATTGACGTTTGTCATTTATATTCACTATTTCCATATAAAATTGGGGAAGTTGAAATAGTCAGGGGTGTAGAAAGGATATCAAGGGAGAGGATCTGCCAGATGAAGCCAGAAAGCAGAACTGGGCAGCAACTAAGACAAATGCTCCAAATGGAGCAAAGTGAGTGACGTCCATCGTTAACAGCCACCTGTCCAGGGTCTGCTGTGGGCTGGCCTGGGTTGAAAATTCAGGGTCAAGGTAGACACCAGCTTAACAAATACGTAGCGAAGTCCATGACATATTGTACTTTGTCCTTTCCTTTTTGCCCAGCCTATCCTTCCTTCTGACAGTAGTTTACCATTTGTAGTCCTTTGGTATGTCATCTTTGATTCCTGTCCTAAGGTCTCTTTTCTCTGGTTTTGCAAGCAAAAATCAGAGCCCCTGAATCACAAAGGAGCATAAGGAACTTTCCACACTTTTCCTTACCTGCAGGCTCCGTGGCTACAACAAAGGCACAGCACAGCCATCTCCTGTCATTCCCAGGAAACAGCCCTTCCTGGTTGTGTTTGGCCTGCTACATTGCCGATAGCTAAACTGAGCTCCTCAAAAACTCCTGGGAGGAAGTAGTGTGTCAGGGAGCAGAAACAATGGACCCGAGAGAGAACTCTGATATCCAGCTACACAAGGCCATCTCTGCCTTTGCCCACCTTCCCTCACCCACGTGCAACTTTTCTGGGGAATGACTTAGTGCAACCTAACTTTCAGGGGACCCCTCAGGGACTGGAAGGCCAAATTTAGAACCCACATGAAGTCTATTGGCCACATAGACTGCCCTGAAGCCTGCAGCATGTGAAAAGTTATATTTAATACCCCTGGAAGAAACCAAACAGAGGACAGCCGGCTTGTGGGACAAAATTCCTCCTTTTGTAAGAAGTAGCTTTGCCTACATTATGGTAAACACTCAGCCCTCTAAGAGCTGGGCTGTGGATTCTCTAGTCTTATAATTAGACATGTGGACCAGCAGAGGTTTTCAGAGGTAGAACATTCCAGGATCCTCAATAGCCCTAAACAAGGTCTTTGTTATCTGGCTAGATATGGTCAGCATCTGACTGGCAGCAGAGCAGACTGTGTGACTCTCTCAATCAGTCCAGCATCCTGCCCAGTGGCCTGACCAAGGGCTGGACTGTAATCCTCTTTTCCTCCAAAAGTCTGGAATTGATAGGAAATACAGTGGGATTAGGAAATGAATGATCTATAAGAATTTTCTAAAGGAACACTAGATTAGTCAACAGCTTGATCCTCCACTAAAACATCACTTTTTGTGACTATTTTACCTACCTGTGTGCTAGTTTTCAAGGCTTCTAAAAGGAATCTTCTTAGACAACCATACTGAGCATCTTAATACACAGCATAGCCTGCTTCCTTTCTTCACTGATTCTGAAAAAAATAAGCTATTCCCAACCCTTTCTTACCACCACCTGGCCCCTATACCAGAGAGGTTAATGCTAAATAAAGCCCTCCTATTGCCCTCAGAATAAAAACTCCAAAAATCTACTACAAGGCCTTCTGCCAAGCCTACCTTTGTGTAAGACACAGTGGCTGGTCTCTGAAACAGCCTGTAAAGACTCTGAATGCTGGCCATTACATTTAATGATGAGTTCAAGGAAACAGAAGGATAGTCATTGGGCTTCCTTGAACTCCCAACATATACCCAAAACAAAAGACAGAGGGGAGAATGACAAGGAGAGTTGAAGACCTTCTTCCCTAGAGTGGTCTTACGTGACCCTGTTACATAGGTGCAGAGAGGAAAGTCAATAAGCCATTGAACACTGGCCTGCAGGGGTTTAGCAGAGCTACACAGGTCAAGTCTTAGAGACTATGAACTTGGAAGTAAGAGCCTTGGGAAAAAAGAAGGGACACAAGCACAACACAGCAGGAGAGGATGAAAATGGCATGGGAGAAGGGTGAGATGTAAATACCCACAAGAGTTGTGGAAGAACTGGGTAAGTGCTAGGAGAGCTGTGTAGACTGAACCAAGGTTGACTCTCTTAGCCTTATAGTCCTTGGTACGGTGAAAACAGAAGTTAACAGCATAACCCAAGCCTGAATGGAGCCTCAGCACCATCAAAGAAAGAACAAGTTCCACATTTGGAAAGCCTCAGCCCTCTCCTTGAACTTGGTTCTCAAGGTTTCAACAATGAGTCACCTCATTCCCCCTCATCAGCTTCTGTCTTTAAGCACAGCTCTGACGTGTCTGAACCCATACGCACCTCCAGAACGGAGCACCCATCATCTTCGCGCCACGGATGACTAACCATGGCCTGCCGCTGTCTCCTCATTATCACAAAATGAAAATGCTACATGCCTGAAAGCTAAAGTTTTGGGAACAGAGGGTTAGAAGAGCTGCAGAAGTGATGGCGATATGAGGTGGCAACAAGTAACCTTTCAACAGCTCCTTGTTATCCTCAGGAGCAGAGGCCAAGCAACCAAGGATCCAGACAGGGTGTTCTCCTGGCAGGACTGCATTGTTAATATCATTCATTACTGCCTCTGATTAGGTTCCCAGGCTCATTAAAACTGTGTGGCTTTGACTACTTCTCTAGGATCAGATCAGATTCCACTTTGCAGAGAATTGTCAGGGCTTTCTAGTGTCCAGCACAGGGCAGATAGCATCTCTTGGCTTGGCTCCTTCCTGAAGTTTTTCTCTTGGCTTCTGTGTGTGCAGTGCCAAGGATGCAAGTCACCATTTCGGCATGCGGGCTAGCAGATTCACTACTGCCAGCTGAACCAAGGACTTCTGACCCCAACAAAGCCAGCATATAAAATCCAAAATACTCAACTAAACTTACTCTTAAAAATTGTGGTGGGACAGGATAGAGAAAGACACTCAGAGTAGACACAGAGAACTAAAGGAGAGTTCTCTTAGGAACTCTCCGCCAAGGAGAGAGAAGAGGGGCTCTTACTCTTTCTGATAAAAAGACATATTAGTAAGCCATCTTAATAAAAACAATAATTAAAAATCATTCAAATAGATGAACAGGATAGATTAGAGAGCTCAGATACAGGCTCATGTATGTGTCATAACATAGCATGAAGGTGGAATCATGAATCAGTGGGGGAGACACAGATTGTTTAGTGAACAGCATTGGAAAACTGGCTCCCTACATGGAGAAAAATAAAACTGGGCTTCCATTCAACACCACATACAAAAGAGGGGTCTGTGCATTTTAAAGACCTACGTATAAAAGATTAAAGTAAAACAGTAAAAATAAAATTAGCAGAAGAGGGTACAGAAACATATCTTTGTGATCCAGGAAAACTCTTCTAAAACTTCAAAACATAAGGCAAAATTTTATGAATTTAATGATATCAAAATTAGGCATGTTTAATCCACAAAAGTCCCTATGGACAAAGTTAAAAGACCAATGACAGAACAGGCGTGGATGTTTGTAACATCAGGAGGGGCTGATATGAAGAATATGCAAAGATCTCGAACAAGTATGACCGCCATTTAAAAAGTGGGGAAAGGATATAAACAGACATCACACAGAAGATGACATCCCAAAACTCTGACAAAGTGGCATCGGTCAGTTTTCCTGGGAAGCAGATTCTGAGGTAGAGAGTTGTGAGCAGGTTTCTTTGGGAGTGAGAAAATCTGGATAGGACTGGGCAGAGAAAGATCTGGAGCTGGGAGGGGGGTGCAGCACAGATGTCAGGGGATCCCATGGGGCAAGTTGATTCTGGTCTATCTCTTCAGAGATGTCATGAACTTAGGCAGGGGTGGGGGCTGGACCCTGCACTGACTAGTCATCGATGGGTGCTGCATCCATGGAAGCTTCATAAGGGAGGGTCTCACCTGTGAGTCATCAGCAGCCCACAACCCTGGCATCCGGGGAAATGAGGGCCTCAGTCCTGAAGCAGTGACCTAAGTGGTCTACCACAGCCCCACTGTGGCCGATGTGAAGGGAGAGTCGAAAGTTTTAGTGACTAAAAAATGAAAATGCAAACAATAGCAAGACGTCCTTGTATGCCTGTTACATTGGCAAAATACAGAAAACCATGTGATGCCGCATATTGACAGAGATGTGTATCCTGTGTCCTGCTAGCGAGAAGAGAAACTGAGAGAAGTTTGCATCAGTAAATGTTCTGTGGAGCATTCTGGCATTGTCAGGTGCATTCAGTACAGTGTGCAAACCATTGCTCCATGAGGTATACACCCCAAGACATTCTTTACCCTTCTGTAAAGAGATGTATGTGAACATGGCCTGCACGGTTATTTGTGATGGGAATTGGAGACCACCTGAGTTCCCATCACAGATAGAGAAATAAAATATAGGGAATGCGTGCCAGGGAGCACTATGGCAACAGAAATGAGACAAACAATTAGATGCACACATAGCAGCCTTAAGAGCAGTGAAAAACTGGGAGAAAACCATGAAAAAGGTTAGAAATGAGAACATGTACATAAATTTAAAGTACTACAAACAAATACTGTTTGTATGAAACTATGTAGACAAAATGATACCCATTAAATAACACCTAAGAATCATGGTAGGTGAGAGAGAGGAATGGAATTGAGGCATGGGGAGTAAAAGAAATAATAAAGAAGTAAAAAAATTCAAAAGAGTGACTTCAATGACCAATAATGCTAGTATCCGTGAGCTGATTAACTCAACTCTCGATAGCTGACTTCTAAAACCAGGAGTTTGTTTAGAAACATCTCAGCACCACTTGAGCCCTGAGACAAGCTCAGACTCTCTACCTTCTTCTTCTTCTTCTTCTTCTTCTTTTTTTTGAGATCTCCCTAAAAGGTCACAAGCTGAGTCACTGGATAATGGCAGAGCCCTGCTGCTCTTACATGTAAATGAAATGACATCCACCGCCCATCTCCCTAGGCAAAAAGGTAGGCGCTTGCATAAAGGTTCATTTTGCCTCTCCCAGACGGAAGACTTTGCTACAGAAAAGGATGGTTTTCATTCTCTGTCCTGTGAACTTTCCTATCTTTGATACCAATCAAAGTCACCACCCTAACTGAAATGCAATAGGCATAAATGATCACACATGATAGATAGAAGAGACACAGCCAACTCAGAGCAATGTCTCAGATCTTGGCCACCTGGGACATGGGCCCAAAACAGTGACATGATATCCCACTGGGAAATGGGCTCACTGACAGATTGGCTCACGGGTCTAACAAGTCCTCTGTGCTGATAGACAATGAGCGAGGTGTGAATCCCGCTTGTGAAATCTATCCAGCACGATCGTCAGTCCCAGAAAAACTAGAGACCCTGAGAGAGCCACAGGAATAATGAGGGTTATCAGTTGTTCTTGGGTCCTATTCCCCGTAGTGGCTATTCCAAACTTCAACTACTCTCCTAAAGACCCCGACCCTGTCCCATAAGCAACTGAGAACTCCCCAGTGAGAAACACAGAGATTAAGATCGAGGAATGTAGAGGAGAGCTGGACTGGGAAGAGTGAGGGAGGTCCCCCCCAAGGCCCATAGGTGAAAACAGGAAGTCAAGGTGTCCCCTGGCCAGGCCAGGAGCTAGTTTTGATGGTGCCCAAGTTGGTCCCCACTCCCTTTTCTCTAGCCTCTGGAGAATAAAAAATATTATTAGATTTTAATTTTTTAATAGAAAACTATTTAAAAATTAAAAATGAGCCCATAATCCCACAATCCAGATAAAATCTGTTGACATTAAAAAGATGGGGGATGTGGGGGTGGGCAGAGCTGGGAAAACTTCGTACAGTGGAGAAATATTTATAAACTTAATTTTTTTCATGAAAAATAGATGAAGGGGGTACATAATTAGAAAATAGAATCAGTATAGAAATGCACAAAATGAAAATTGAAAATCATCTTTTCGCATTCCTGAAAGTAAACTATTAACAATTTCTTATAATTCTGTGCAGAAAATTATGCACATATATTTACATATATTCTTTCTTAAAAGTACACAAAAGTGATCATATCATAAATGTTATTCTATAATTTGTTCTTTTTAACTTAACAATCTTTCATTTATAAATATATATGGAGAGAGAGAGAGAGAAAGACTTTATTCTTTATAAAAGCTAAATATTTTGTCAAATGGACTTAAAATACAGTCTAGGAAGACTTTGAAGTTTCTCTCCTTTTGTGAACACTAGCTCATATCCTTGCCCCTTGCTTTTCTCCTAAGAGACAGACTTGGCCAGGAGCTGCAATGCAAATGCCAAGTAAAACAAAGAAGTCACCATGTACCCAAATGTTCAGGGCAAAATCTCTGTGAAACTGTCATGGGTGACAGTGTTTGCTTGTTTCCCTTGTAGAGAAAATTTCCCGAAGTCAATGGCCGATTTGCCACATATGTTGATGATTGAACATTTTGGACAAACTTCAGTGTTTTCAAAGATAAAATTCCATATTTGGAAAGGACCTGAAAGTCATTTGATTTAATTTCCTTGAGCTCACTTGTATAAGCTTGTACAAATTTCTTCTACAAACTTCTATGTTATCATTTACTATCACTATATCATAACATAGAACAGCTTTTACTAACAAGAAATTCTTTCTCATTTTCCCACATCAGCTCACACACAATGTACCTGCATTTGCCTTTGTTCTGCCCTTTGAAGCATCCTTGAACAAGTGGTGCCTCTTCCCACAGCACCTCTCAAGATGGTTGAGGACAATACTTACATCCTAGTGAGTCTACCCTTTATTCATTGAACACATATTCCTCTATAGCAGCGGTTCTCAATCCACAGGAACCCACAGGAACTGTATTAAAGGGCTGCGGCATTCGGAAGGTTGAGAACCACTGCTCTATAGCCTCCTACATTCCAAGAAATGTTAGACACATTGTAAATTCCACAAAGGCAGAGAATTTAGTATATAGCATTATGTCCTGTCATCACAGCACCTAAAAGAACTTTGCACACGGTAGGCATTGAATAAATATTTGTCGAATGAGTGAATAAATACAAAGGAAGAACACAGTCTCTGTCCTCAAGTGAGAGTGAGGAAGAGAACTATAGGCTATAGTCCAGGGGCAAGCAGAGAAGGTGGGCAGGAGAAACACAGAGGGAGAAAGGGAACTGTCAGGCCCTGCTCAACAAAGAGTCATGAGACCCGAACCAAGATCTCTGATAAAAGAGAAGGCAGTAGAGAAAGTGGCCAAAACCTAGCTAGAACCAAGATGGTGAGGAAAATGACCTCCGGTTACCCTCAATACTCATTATACACTAGTTATAATGCATTATTAGCATGCTAAAGGAAGTTCCCACCAGCGCCATTACAGTTTACAAATGCAATGGCTGCTCCCAAAGTTACATGGTTTAAAAGGGAGGGGGCCCTTGGTTCCAGGAACTACCCCCCCACCGCATTTCCCAGAAATCTTATGAATACTCTTCCTTCTAGTTAACACAAAATCAATTAAAAAATCTAAAATAAGACCCTGGGAATTCATTGCTGTTCTTTGTTGACCTGAGAAATAGCCACTGCTCTGCCTGTAGAAGAGCTTTCCTTCTATTTCTTTGTTACTTCAATAAACTGCTTTTGCTTTATTCTGTCAGCTTGCTCTTGAACTCTTTCCTGCATGAGGTCAAAAGTCTACCTGACTTTCAGGTCAGACTCCAGTTTTGGGGTCCACTTTCCTGTACCAAGAAGAGAGGTCACCAACCCTGCATTCATTATCTTCTCTTATCTATAACCTCCCTTACCCACTGCAATGCCAATCACATCATTTTATCACAGCATGCAAGCATGTCTGTCTTCCCTGTTAGACCGTTAGCTCTTTGAGGACAGTGACTCTCAATTAGCTTTATATTCCTAATGCCTAGTGTAGGGTGTGGCCTGGAGGAGGTATTTCATATTTGTAAAATGAAGTGACTGATTAATAGATGGATAAATAAATTAATATATTAATATCCATATGAAAAATATTAAAATGCCTGCTTGTATTGGCTTAATTATTCTTGTCTTCCATTTTACCAATATGAAAAATGGGTGAAGTAGAAGTGACAGAAACCTTGGAAGAAAGCAATCATACCATCCTGGGGTTCCAAATAGCCTCATTTTTTTTTTTTTAAATAAACATTTACGGAGCACCTACTTTGTGCTAGGTGTACTGCCAGATTCTAGATCAAGATAAACAAGGCACAGCGCTTGCCTTTAAGGAGCTCCCAAACTAACAGGGGAGGTATGCACGGAAATTACAATACTGCAGGTGACTCTGACTGTGCTCTGATAGTCCGCCAAGGGTGCTGGCGGGTGCTGTCAGGGGGGCTTCCTGGAAGAGAAGATGCCTGGACTTAGTTCTGAGAAACTGCCCAGGAAAGGAGATGGAGGCAGGCAATGTGGGCAGAGCCCAGAGGCGTGAAATAGGGCAGTTTGGAAGTACTTTACTGCTCAGGAGTGGAGGCAGTGGGAGGGATAGAGGTATGGACAGGCCAGATCAGGAAGGGCATTGCGTGGTTGCTAAGGAATTTAGACTTTACCTTGACACCACAGGGAGACGTGGAAAGAATTCTAAAATTCCACTATTATCAGATTTACATTTTAGAAGATTACACTTATCGCAGTGTAGAAAATGCATTGGAAGATCAAGGGTGCTGGAAGACAGATCAGTTAAGAGACTATTTGGGATATACTTAGAAAGTAAATAATAGATAGAACAGTCATTAAAGAATCACTCAATGGCTACACTGACGCTCAGGCTTCAGGCTTGGGTGATGGAGTGTGTGCACACACCTTCATCCCAGGGAGAGAGCCGGATGAGAAGCCTTCCCTGGACATGAAGGAACGAATCCATCTGGGGTATGGGGAGCTTGAGGAGCCTGTGGGACATCCAGGCCTGGAAATCCACGAGGAGGATGGACACGTGGTCAGGAGCTCCAGAAAGAGAACCGGGCCGTCATACTGATCAGGATCTCAGAGGGCAGAGGTAGGCAGTGGGACTTTGGGAGTGTGCGAGTTCCCCAGGGACAGGGCCTGGGGTGAGAATGGGACCACCTGAGAGTCTAAATAAACCTTTTGTGAAAATTTTCAAAGCATTTTTAAAAATCTTCTGGATGTTGCAGAATTGTTACCAACTTAGAGCTGCCTCCTGTCCCAAAGAAAATATGGAACTGGTGAGAAAAGCAATTCGAGAAAAACATCGGTACTGATGAAGAGCCTGATTTTTAGGAGTCCCTTTGTGGGTAGCAACACCCACATAAAAGGAGTGTCATGAACTAAAAGGGGAGGCATCCAGGTGAGGCCTGCTCAGACTTTGTGGTCTTGCTTATCTGAAGTGATGCTCGCATGTGACCCGTACATCCAGCCCACCCCCCAGATCTGGCGTCAAGTGATAGGTTTCCCAGGGGTGTCCACTCCAGCCTGCACCCCTGTCTCCCTTTCTGCAGACTAAAAGCCCTCTTAAATCTTTGCAAGTTACAAGGATCTGAGCCGCAAGATGGTCTGATCAAGCCAAATGCTTGTGTAAAGCTGTCTCCTGGCTGTGAGGAATAAAAATCAATATTTTAAAGTCTGAATTATTCAAATGCTATACCCCAGAGGTGATTCATAACCCGAGGGGCGCCGCAGTAGGAGAACCGCGACTGAGGATTTGCGTGAACATGGCTCAGCCTGCCATTTCCCGTGCAATCAGTCAAAGGGCTGACAAAAGATAAAGTAACAGAATTGTTCTTACACAGCTTCCCAAGGAGAGTCTGAAGGAGCCAGGCTGCTCCTACTAAGACGTCTACTGTCATGACAGGAAAGAAGAAACTCACACTAAAGAAGCAGCCGAGGGTCCCCTGGGCTCTCCCAGTACTGGTGTCGTCAAGAATTCCGGGATCCTCGGCTCGGCACCTGTGGCCCAATGGGCTAAGGCGCCAGCCACGTACACCTGAGCTGGCGGGTTCGAATCCAGCCCGGGCCCGCCAAACAACAATGACGGCTGCAACCAAAAAATGGCCGGGCGTTGTGGCGGGCGCCTGTAGTCCCAGCTACTTGGGAGGGAGGCAGGAGACTCGCTTGAGCCCAGGAGTTGGAGGTTGCTGTGAGCTGTGATGCCACAGCACTCTATCCAGGGTGACAGCTTGAGGCTCTGTCTCAAAAACAATAAATAAATAAATAAATAAATCACAAACATAGGTCCCGCTTGGCCCTAGGTCTGTCCGCGATGCTCGCCGGGGCATGACCGGCCAGGGGACTTAGAATATCTCGGGATCGCCCTCAGCAGGTGGCTCAGGAGAGAAAGCTGGCTAGGGGTGGGGGTGGGGGTGGCTGGGGGAAAGACCACCCTTGTGGTTTTGTGGCTATCCGGACAAAAAACTCCTGATGGCACCACGAGCCTCCTGGGCGCGGAGCGCGCTGTCCCAGGAAAGAGGGGCCTCGGTAGGAAGGAGCTTTGCTCAAACTGCGATGCTCTTGGAAGATGATCGCCCGTGGAAAGGCACGTTGGAACCACCCTTATCTCACCACGGTGTGGACCCTTCGCACCCTCATAAGCGGCCGCCTGTGGCGTCACAAACAGGAAGGGATCGGTTTGGTAAGAACTTGTTTACAACATTTTCGGAAATCTAAAGTTGCTCCGAACAACCCTCGGGTGTGCGCCATCCTCCATTCATTACCGCCACGGAGACTCAGTTCTCCATTCCCCGAGTTGCCCAGTTTTTCACACAGGGTCGCTTCCTTCGGTCTTCTGTATTTTTGATTGTTATGTAAAACATGCTTTTATTTTAATATTAATGTCAGTATTTTTTTTTTGAGACAGAGCCTCAAGCTGTCACCCTGGATAGAGTGCCGTGGCATCACAGCTCACAGCAACCTCCAATTCCTGGGCTCAAGCGAGTCTCCTGCCTCTGCCTCCCAAGTAGCTGGGACTACAGGCGCCCGCC
>CAUYRH010022450.1:0-43950 GCA_963574655.1 Perodicticus potto | reverse complement strand
TGGAGGATAGGTCTGAGAATGTCCTGGAGAGCTGGCTTAGTTATAGCAAATTTCTTCAGCATGTGGATGTTGTTGAAGTATTTAATTTCTCCATCGTAAATGAAACTCAGTTTAGCTGGATACAGGATCCTGGGTTGAAAGCTCTTTTGTTTTAGGAGGTTAAAATTCGATGACCATTCTCTTCTAGCTTGAAAGGTTTGATCAAAGAGATCTGCAGTTATTCTAATATTCTTCCTCTTGTAGGTAATGGATTTCTTACATCTGGCTGCTTTCAGAATTTCCTCTTTCACATTAACTTTCGTGAACTTAATTATGATGTGCCTGGAGGATGTCTTATTAAACCTTTGGCCAGACTAAATGGAACTAGATAAGTAAGAACTCTAGTAAACTCTATCAGAAATGATAAAAGAGAAATTACAACTGATGCCACAGAGATACAAGTGATCATCTCTGATTACTACCAGAAACCCTAGGCCTAGAAATTTGTCAATGTGAAGAAAATGGATCAATATTTGGAATCACACTCTCTCCCTAGACTTAGCCAGGAAGAAATAGAATTCCTGAACAGACCAAAGTCAAGCAATGAGATTACAGAAACAATAAAAAATCTTCCAACCAAAAAATGTCCTGGTCCAGATGCCTTCACACCAGAATTCTATCAAACCTTCAAGGAAGAGCTTATTCCCATACTGTAGAAATTACTCCAAAACATTGAGGAGGAAGGAATCTTCCCCCAACATGTTCTACAAAGCAAACATCACCCTGATACCAAAACCAGGAAAAGACTCAACTAAAAAGGAGAATTTCAGACCAATTTCACTCACGAACATAGATGCAAAAATTCTCAACAATATCCTAGCCAATAGATTACAGCTTATCATTAAAAAAAGTCATACACCATGATCAAGCAGGGACTCAACCACAAGACTCTTGGAAGTCATCAGAAAATACAGTGATGTCTCAGGATATAATATCAATGTCCACAAGGCAGTAGCCTTTGTATATGGCAATAACAGTCAAGATGAGAGTTTAATTAAGGACACAACTCCCTTCACCATAGCTTCAAAGAAAATGAAACACCTAGGTATATACCTAACAAAGGAGGTGAAGGACCTCTATAAAGAAAATTATGAAATCCTAAGAAAGGAAACAGCTGAGGATATTAACAAATGGAAGAACATACCATGCTCATGGCTGGGAATAATCAACATTGTTAAAATGTTTATACTTCCCAAAGCAATCTACCTATTTAATGCCATCCCTATTAAGATACCAACACCACACTTTTAAGATTTGGAAAAAATGATTCTGTGTTTTATATGGAACCAGAAAAAACTCCGTATAGCTAAGGTAGTTCTTAGTAATAAAAACAAAGCTGGGGGCATCACCATACCAGATTTTAAGATGTACTACAAAGCCATAGTGGTCAAGACAGTATGGCACTAGCACAAAAATAGACACATAGACATTTGGAATCAAATAGAAAAGCAGGAAAGGAAACTAACATCTTACAACCACCTAATCTTTGATAAACCAATCAAGAACGTATCTTGGGGGAAAGACTCCCTTTTCAATAAATGGTGCTGAGACAACTGGATATCCACATGTAAAAGACTGAAATTGGACCCTCACCTTTCTCCACTCACAAAAATTGATTCAAGATGGATAAAGGACTTAAATTTAAGGCATGACACAATAATAATTCTGAAAGGAAGCATAGGAAAAACACTGGAAGATATCGGCCTGGGGAAAGACTTCATGACAAAGACTGCCAAGGCACTTGCAACAACAACAAAAATAAACCAATGGGACTTAGTTAAACTCAAAAGCTTCTGTACTGCTAAGGAGACAACAACCAAAGCAAATAGACAACCTACCCAATGGGAAAGGATATTTGCATATTTTGAATAGGACAAAAGCTTAATAACTGGGATCTATAGAGAACTCAAATTAATCTACATGAAAAAAGCCAACAATCCCATATATCAATGGGCAAGAGATATGAATAGAACCTTCTTTAAAGAAGACAGATGAATGGCTAACAAACATATGAAAAAATGCTCATCATCCCTAATTATTAGAGAAATGCAAATCAAAGTCACCCTGAGATACCATCTAACCCCAGTGATAATGGCCCACAACACAAAATCTCAAAACTGCAGATGCTGGCGTGGATGTGGAGAGAAGGGGATGCTTTTACACTGCTGGGGGGACTGCAAACTTGTACAACTTTTTTAGAAGGTAAGTATGGAGAACTCTCAAAGAACTCAAACTCCCATTTGGCCATTAGACCTCCCATTTGATCCTGCAATCCCATTACTGAACATCTACCCAGAAGGAAAAAAATCCTTTTAGCATAAGGACACTTGCACTAGACTGTTTATTGCAGCTCAATTTACAATCATCACATTGTGGAAACAGCCTAAATGCCCACCAACCGAGGAATGGATTAACAAGCTGAGGTACATGTATACTGTGGAATACTATTCAGCCATTAAAAAAAATAGAGACTTTACAGCCTTTGTATTAACCTGGTTGGAAGTGGAACACATTATTCTTAGTAAAGCATCACAAGAATGGAGAAGCATGAATCCCATGTACTCAATTTTGATATGAGGACAGTTAATGACAATTAATGGCACGGTGGGGGTGGGGGAAAGGGAGAGCAGAAAGAGAAAAAATGATGGAGGGGTGGGGAAAGGAAGAGCATAGAGAGG
Organism: Perodicticus potto; assembly: GCA_963574655.1. Taxonomy (NCBI): domain Eukaryota; kingdom Metazoa; phylum Chordata; class Mammalia; order Primates; family Lorisidae; genus Perodicticus; species Perodicticus potto. The sequence continues at coordinate 41,233 of CAUYRH010022450.1, read as the reverse complement.
GAAGGAGCTGGAGGGGGTGGGGTCTTGGTGTGTGCTGCAACTTTTGGGGGCAAAACACGATTGTAAGAGGGACTTTACCTAACAAATGCAATCAGTTTAACCTGTTTTCTTATACCCTCAATGAATCCCCAACAATAAAAATAAATCAATGAATAAAAATTAAAATTAAAAAAAAGTGTACAGCCCCTGAGATCAAGACTCTCAGAATCTAACAGATAAGAGAAAATAAACCTTATAGAACTTTAATTCACTTCTAGTGATAAGTAAGGCGGGTGCTTATAAAGTATTATTGTTACAGAAGTGAGCAGGAGCTCACAATCAATTATACCAAAGCTGGGGGAGCTGGGAAACCTTAACAGAGGAGATGAAACACCTGTACTGCACTCTGAAGAGCTTTACAAATAGCTTTTCAAATAAACATTTAAAGTTTGTGAAAATAATACTACTCATAATTACCTCTTGTTTTTGTGATGAGGGCTACCAGAATCCCTGGAGCCACGCCTTCCTTTTTCAAGTTCATATTAGGATAACATCTCTGGAGATTCAGTACTGTTTCTACCTTCCTTTTCTTGCCCTCAAACTTTTGAAGCTCAAAGAGTCTTTAAGGACTTCATTTAATTTTGGTTTACTTGATGTATGAATAAAATGTTCTTTTTTTGGCCATGCTACAACAATTTACTTAAGCATATGTTTTTGTGTTTTGAGCAACTTCTTTGAATAATGTACATTTTAGGTTATGCGTGTTTACAGAGTACCAAAATAGACAATAATGGAACATTTTATGAACTCTTAGGGTCACTTGGGATTAAAAACCACTGAAATTGATAAATGATTTCCCAACACCAGGAGTTATCATTAAGTAAGTAATTTTTTATAGTATGATCAAACATTATGCTTTTTCTTATGTTCTAGTGTCGTGATTAATTCAAGAATGATTATTTGTCTTTAAGAACTCATAATGTATAAGACAAAATTAATGCATCTTGGTTCATTTCGGTTTTAAATGATTCACTTATACATCCATAAGAGATGATATTTGTAAACATAATTGACAGAAAATAAAAGGTCAATATTAGGAACTGGCCAAACCATAATGCTTCACCTGGAAAATGGATTTGTTGCCTTTTGAGTTTAAGCATACTCTATTTTGTTCACATGTAGACTTTTTTTTTATGTTTAACCAAATATAAAATTATACACATATGTTTTTCTTTTTCAAAGTATAAATTAGATAATTTTATATTTTGGAATTTCTAACTAAAGCAATCAGGGAAGATAAGGCTATTAAGAACATCCAAATGGGGGAAGAGGAAGCAAAATCTTGCTCTTTCCCAATGATATGATCTTATACTTAGAGAGTCCCAGAGACTCAACCACAAGAAGCCTGGATGTGAGCAGGAAATACAGTAACTCCTCAGGGTATACAATCAGCGTTCACATATCAGTTGCTCTTTTATACACCAAAAACATCCAAGCTGAGAAGCAAATCAAGGACATGATATCCTTCATAATAGCTTCAAAGACAATGAAATACTTAGGAATGTGCCTAAGAAAAGAGGTGAAGGACCTGTACAAAGTGAATGATGAAACCCTAAGAAAAAAAATAGCAGAACACATTATCAAATGGAAGAATATACCATGCTCATGGCTGGGAAGAATAAACATTGTTAAAATATCTATAGTACCTAACGCAATCTACAAATTCAATTGGATCCCCATTAAAATAACAACATAATACTTTGAAGAACAGGAAAACATAGTTCTTCATTTCATACGAAACCAGAAGAAAACCTGTATAGCCAAAGCAATTTTTTATAACGAAAACAAAACTGGAAGCAACACTACCAGATTTCTGGTTATATTAAAGTCCATAGTAATAAAACAGCATGCTATTAACACAAATATAGAGACATAGACATATGGAAAAAAATAGAAAACCAAAAGATCAAACCAATCTTTTATAGCCATCTGATCTTTGATAAGTCAAACAAAAGCATACCCTGGGGAAAAGAATTTCCATTCAATAAATGGTGCTGGGAGAATTGGATAACCATATGTAAAAGACTGAAAGTGAACCCACACTTTTCACCCTTACAAAAATTGACACAGGATGGATACAAGATTATATCTAAGACATGAAATAATACACTGGAGGCAGTGGCTCACGCCTGTAATCCCAGCACTTGGGAGGCCGAGACAGGTGTACTACCTGAGATCACAAGTTCGAGACCAGCCTGAACCAGAGAAAGACCTCGTCTCAAAAAATAGCTGGGCGTTGTGGTGAGCACCTGTAGTCCCAGCTACTTGGGAGGCTGAGGCAAGAGAATCGCTTTACCCCAGGAGTTTGAGGCTGCTATGAGCTATAACGCCATGGCAGTCTACCAAGGGAGACAAAGTGAGGCTCTTCCTCAACAAAAAGAAAAAAAAAAGATATGAAATGATAAAAATCTTAAAGTATGGAAAACACTCTTGAGAATGTCAGCTTGGGGAAAGATTTTATGAAGAAGACATCAGTGGTAATCACAAAAACAATAACAATAAACAAATGAGACTTAAGGAAGCTGAAAATCTTCTGCATTACTAAAGACACAACAATTAAAACAAAGAGACAAACTTCAGATGAAAAAAGATATTTTTATGTTATGAATCTGACAAAGAGTTAATACCCAGAATATCAATTAATCAACAAAAAAGAGCAAACAATCCTATCTATCACTGGGAGAGAGACACGAATAGAATCTTCTCTGAGGAAGACAAACAGATTACTAACAAACATATGAAAAAATGCTCATTGTCCCTAATCATCAGAGAAATGCAAATCAAAACCACCCTGAGATATCATCTAACCACAGTGAGAATAGATCACATCAAAAAGTCCCAAAGTCCCAAAGTTACAGATGCTAGAGTAGATGTAGAGAGAGAGGAGCACTTTTATACTGTTGTTGAGACTGCAAACTAATACAGTCTCTTTAGAAAGAATTTTCAGATTCCTCAAAGAACTCAAATCAGACTTTCCAGACTGATCCTGCAGTCCAGTTAGTAGACATCTACTCACATGAAAAATAACCATTTTATCATAAGGACCTTTGCACTAGATGGTTTATTGTAGCTCAATATACAATTGCCAAGATGTGGAAACAATCTAAATGCCCATCAACCCGGGAATGGGTTAACGAGCTGTCATATACGTATACCAGGGAATACTGTTCAGCCATAACAAAATGAGGAAGACTTACATCTTTTGTACTAACCTGGATGGAGTTGAAAAATATTCTCCTTAGTAAAGTATCCCAATAATGGAACTGGAAATAGCTGATGTACTTAACACTAATATGAAGCCAGTAGATTATCTAATACATGCCCACATGGGAGTAAAACTCAATTCAATTCAGTGTGGGAGGAGGGGGAACAAGGAAAGGGGGGAGAAGAAGAGGAGATGGGATTGCTGTACTCTCACTAAAAGGACACAATGTAAGGGTGTATGGCACACCTTTTGGTTGTGGGACAGAACTATAACAGGGATTCTACCTAACAAATGCAAATATTGTAGCCTAGTTGCTTATACCCTCAAATTAATCTGAAATAAAAAGAAAAATGTGTAAGACTCAGTCCCTGTCATCATGGATCTCAAAGTTTAGGGAATTATTTAGGCGCTCTTGGATTTTTGTGCACTAGCAACTGAATCACTGGGCATAAAGGTAGCAAAGATTATTCCAGTTTTGTTGAGAGGCACCTAACAACCATAAAAAGCTATGGAGTAAGAATGGGAGGTGTTCCAGGTGAAGAAAAAGAATTAACACAGAGAGACATTGAAAGAAGTGTGTTCAGGATCCCAAAGTGTTTTTCTCTCAGTTGAGCATAAAGTGGAAAGTGATGTGTTGGCAAGGTTGAGGCTGATGAAAAAGGCAAAGTTCAGGTTAGGAGGACCTTGTTTTTTTCACACAATAATATTTCGACCTTGTATGTGATGGGAAGACACTAAATAAATTTAAGCAAGAGTGTTTTATATATGAAATTTGAATTTGGCATTGATTGTTCCTGTACCTGTGTAGATGATAGGAGGGGTAAATCAGAAGACAACAATTGTAGCTTAGATACTGCTGCAGTGGTTATTCTGAGAAATGATGGTGTCTGAACCATGAGAATGGAATTAATTAGGGTAAGGATAGAGATGGCTACAGATTTGAGTTTGTTAGGAAGTAAAAGATAAAAACTATCTTAAATAGGTAAAACTATTTTTCCTCCAGCAGTTAGAGTAAGAAGATTCTGCGTGTTCATAATGTGCTGACCAGTGTAATATAGTTAGAAATGTGATTTTCTAGGTCTTTTCCTAGCTCATAAAAACATTATTTTGCAGTCTTCCCATCATTCTCTTCAACTGCATAAGATTTTAAGGAGTAGTCCAAGATCCTAGGGTGGGGCACAGCACTTAGTAGAAGTCTGCATCGCTGAATGACTGAGCAGCTACGTGTTCAATACTGATCTACATTGCATTCTATTGTATTTGATTTTACATTTGTTGTTGGAAAGTAAGTTGCCTTGAAAAGTAATTCATGAAAAAGATGAATGAAAAGGAACTCATTTAGATAGGAGGGGATTATTTCATTGTTTTACATTGCAAATTTGAGGTGACTATGCAATGATTAGCAAAGAAGAGAAACCCTGAGGACAGATGGGGTTACTCAGGCAAGTATTTGAGAAAAGTTATAGATCAAAAATGAAATTCTAGAAGCACCAAAAACTTTTTGAGGAGTCAGAAATATAAGGAAAATGAGGGCTAAGTTTGGACAGATAGGGTGAAATAAAGAAAGACGATTTAACTTTCAATTTAAGATCTTGGAAATTTATGCTTCAGTTGATGCGAAGTCTTTGGTGGATTTTATCAGTGAAGTGAGATGATAAGATTTGCATTTTAGTTAAATTCTTCTTGTAACTCAGGAGAACATGGAGATGAAGTGTGTAAAGTTTGGAGGAGCACTGGGAGGCTACTATGGTGATTAATATGAAGCTGTCTTGGAAATCAAGTAAGTAAGAGTTAAAGTAGAGAAAATACATTTAATGGAGAAAATGATTGCAAATGCCAAAAGCAAGAAAGAGTTTCAGTTTTATAATGTCCAGAATTGGCAATGCCAACAGAGACCTAATCCGTATTGTTTTGGAAGGAAGTATGGTCTAATGGGGGAATAGAGAGATAAGCTTTGTGAGAACATAAGGGAAGTAAATGGACTAGCCAGAGACATACATTTAGGGTACGTGATTTTTACTGTTGATTTTGGTTATGATGGAGAAGATGTTTATGTGCCATCTTACTCCCTTTGTGTTGCTCTGAAGGAATGCCTGAAGCTGGGTAATTAGAAGAAGATGTTTATTTGGATCACAGATCTGCAGGTGGTACAAGAAGCATGACATCAGCATGGGCTTCCGGGGAAAGCTTCAGGTTGATCCCACTCATGATGGAAGGTGAAGGAGATCTGGCATGTATATAAATCACATGGTGAATAAGGAGATACGAGAGTGAATGGAGATGTCAGGCTTTTTGGATCTTGGGAACATCATCTCTTACTGTGGGGACTAACATAGTAAGAACTCACTTATTAACACGAAAATGTCAACACCACTCATTGGGGATCTATTCCCATGACCCAAACTCCTTTGATTAGTCCCCACTTCCAACACTAGGGATCAAATTTCAACATGAGGGTTGAGATGACAATCATCCAAACTATAGCATATGCTAAAAGGAAAAAGTCAAAAGAGAAAGAGGGAAAGTGAATACCTACAGCATTAATGTTTGTATGTGTGGATATCAGAAAGTAGAGAAGATTTATACCTAAGTTTCTCTATCTTCTCTCTACAAGAGGTGAGAAAAAGTTTGGACAAGGTACTAGATAATACAGAGTGGTTGTTGAGGGGACCCTTAATATTATAACAAAGAGCAAATGACATCCTTTTCTAGTAAGAACATTTAAGAAAATAGGCATAAGATGGTAAATTTCTTAAACTGATTGCAGCCATCAATGATAAACCCACAGTCAATATCATACTGTAAGGAGCAAAACTGAAAGTTTTTCCACTCAGAACTGGAATCAGACAAGGATGTTCACAATTGCCACTACTATTCAACATAGTTCTGGAAGTTCTGACCAATGCAATCAGGCAAGAGAAGGATATTAGGGCATCCAAATGAGGGCAGAGGAGGCCAAACTCTTACTCTTTCCCAATGATATGATCTTATACTTAGAGATCCCCAGAGGCTCAACCACAAGACTCCTGGAAGTCATCAAGAAATACGATAATGTCTCAGGGTATACAACTAATGTCCACAAATCAATAGCCTTTATATACACCAATAACAGCCAAGTTGAGAAGCAAATCAAGGACACAATACCCTTCACAGTAGCTTCAAAGACAATGACATACCAAGGAATAAATGTAACAAAACAGGGCAAGGACCTGTACAAAGTGAATTGTGAAACCCTGAGGAAAAAAATAGCAGGAGACATTAAAATGAAAGAACAAACCATGCTCTTGGTGAGAAAGAATTGTTAAAATGTCTATACTACCCAAAGCAATTGACAGATTCAATGCAAACCCCATTAAAAATAGCAACATTGTACTTTGAGGAACTGGAAAACATAGTTCTTCATTTCATATGGAACCAGAAAGAAACCTGTATAGCCAAGGCAATTTTTAGTGATAAAAATAAAGCTGGAGGCATCATTGTACCATGCTTCAAGTTATCTTACAAGTCCACAGATGTCAAAACAGCATGGTATTAGCACAAAAATACATAGACATAGGCAATCAAAAAGAAAACCAAGAGACGAAACCAGTCTCTTATTTCCATCTAATCTTGGGTAAAACAAGCAAAACCATACACTGGGGAAAAGAATCCCTATTAAATAAACAGTGCTGGGAGAATTGGATAACCATATGTAAAAGACTGAAAGTGGACCCACATTGTCATCACTTACAAAAATTGACTCAAGATGGATAACAGATTTAAATCTAAGACATGTCCTTAGTTATGTAGAAGCTTTTATATTTAACTATGCAGAAGAAGAAAGTGTGGGAAAAATTCTTGAAGATGTCAGTCTGATGAAAGAAGACTTCAGTTGGCAATTGCAGCAACGACAAAAATAAACAAATGGGACTTAATAAAGCTGAAAATCTTCTGCATTGCTCGGGAAAAAAAGCAAAGTGACAACCTTTAGAATAGAAAAATATATTCTTATGTTACAAATCTGACAAAGGGTTGATAACTATAATCTATGAAGAACTCAAATTAATCAACAAAAAAGACCAAACAACCCCATTTATAAGTGGGCAAAGACATGGACAGAATGTTCTCTGAAGAAGACAGATGAATGGCTAACAAACATGTGAAAAAATGCTCATTGCCCCTGATCAGCAAAGAAATGAAAATAAAAACCATGCCGAGATATCATCAATCTCCAGTGAGAATAGCCTATATCACAAAGTCCCAAAGCTGCAGATGTTGATGAGGATGTGAAGAGATGGGAACACTTTTACACCATTGGTGAGACTGTTGGCCTCTTTGGAAAGAAGTATGGGAATCCTTAAAGAACTAAAAGTAGCCCTTCCACTTGATCCTGCAATCCCATTACTGGGCATCTACCCAGAAGAAAAACAAACATTTTCTCATAAGGACCTTTGCACTAGATGGTTTATTACAGCTCAATGTACAATTGCCAAGATGTGGAAACAATCTAAATGCCCATCAACCCAGAAATGGGTTAACGAGCTGTCATATGTGTATACCATGAAATACTATTCAGCCATTAAAAATGATGGAGGCTTTACTTCTTGTGTTGTATTAACCTGGATGGAATCATTCTTCTTAGTAAAGAAGTATCATTGGAATAGGAAAGCATGTATCAAATGTACTCAATACTAATACAAAGCCAGTAGATAAACTAATACATGCCCACATAAGAGAAAATCTCAGTTCAAGTCAAGATGGGGGAGGGAGAAGGGATTGGTGTGCTCCCACCTAATGGGTATCATGTGAAAATATGATATCCCTGGGTGTAGGACACAAGTACAATAGGAACTTTACCCAACAAAGGCAGACATTGTAAGCTTATTGTCTCTTATTAGTCTGAAATTTAAAGAAAGGACAAAAGAAAAGCTTGGTATGAAGTACTAAGTACTATTTCTTTTTGCTCAAAAAGTTTCAACACCAGGAATAATGAATGATTTGTGTGCAATTTCCAAATCTTCATTCTAATGACTAACTCCTATTTTATATTTCAATTTCTAAAACCATTTTTACAGAGATTTTGATGTTTAAACATGATAATATTCTGTGATAGATACTGTCACTGCTGAGCTACAGGTATGTGAAAATATTTTCCATAACATCAAACAAAAATAAAGTAGCATGGGAGCCATTTTCTGTCTTCATTGATTAAGGCTATGTGGGAACACAGGTAGACAGGAGTTCATCCCATGAATAACTTTACCTCTCACTGTTCATTTACCACAGCTCATCCTTTAAAGCATGAACATTGGATAAGAAAGCATTCCTCCTGACACAGAAAAACAAAGGATATTAGCTCTTTATTAGTGGAAGAATTTCATAAAATGAGATTGCCTGCAAAATAAGGTGCAGGTGTACTGAGGACAAAGTCAATACCATTATGAAAATGTGGAAACTTCACTTCTTCCCTGAGACTTTCCCTGAAACACCCAGGTCAGGTTGGAAACTTCTCCTTGGTTCTCCCTTGTCAAAGCAAATATGCCTCCGATTTTGTACTCTGGGCAAAAGAATTGTATTCCCCTATCTGCCTTTCATAATAAACTCAATCCCTAGAGAACTGAGACTGTAGCTTGCCCATTTACATTTTTAGAGCTATGAAAACTTCTTGCTGCATTGTAGGTAATCAATAACTTATAAGTAAACAAAATATAACAAATACATTAATTATTTAATATATAGTTGAATGTTCTCATATTCAGAGAAGATACAGATTCCTTCAGTTTAGCTTCAGACCGTGTAGGCAAAGCTACAGTTTATTTTCTCAAAACAGAAATGAACCAGATAAAATAAACTTTTCCACTGTTGGCTGAAAAAAAAGTGACTAACAATACACAGCTCATTAAGAACTACAATAGCTGCTATGATACCCTTTTTTATTCGTTTATAAATACTAAATAAAACAGCATAAATGCCAAGAAGTAAAATACATTACTCTATGTAAGAGTGATACTGCACTAGACAATATAATTGGCAAAGAAATTCTTTCTGATCTGGTATTCTGCACCTCACAAAGAGAAACTTCAATTAACACTTAAAGTCACTGAAACACAACAGGAATGTAAATCACTCCCTACAGTGCTTTACATGGGTCTCTTGGGCTTACTAGGCATAGAAGAAACCTGGAAAATCTGTTTGCAGCTTCCTAACTGTGAACACATCTTTACTTTGAGTTCATATTTTTTTGTCTTCATTTTTAATTCGGTTCCATTTACAGAATAAAGATGGAAAAGGTAACTAACTACTCATTTTATAGCAAACCCATCTAGCCTAGAAATAAAATTATTCATTTCATATAATGTATTGCTCTGTAACATGAATAAAAAATGCTACTTTCACTAATAATTATTATTATAAACACTTAAACTCTCATAAAAATGATTTAAACATTGAATAACTTCTTATAGGATCAAATATTTACAGGCTATGTTCAAACTTGAAAATTGCATGTTTTCCTCAAATTTAGTTTTAACCTAATTTCAAGTGATTGATAATTTTAACACATTATTCAATGCATTGGTCCTAATTCTGAATTTTTTAAATTATTTTCTCTCCTCCAGTGAATTCATAATGTTAGTTCTGTTAAATCTAAATTGTCACTAAGAAGATAATGAATTATAAAGTGCAAGATGTATTAGAAACAGAAACTAAGAAAGGCACACTGCACTGTGATCTTTAGTGCTCCTTTATCAAACCAAACATAACTCTGGGCTTTAGTTTTTCTATCTGTCAATGATTGTATTCTGAATTGTCCTTTCTCCTTTAGAGAGATTTTGTGATAACAAAAGTATAGACTCAAAATACTACCTAAATGGATTTTTTTTGTCCTATTGACTTTGCTATACACATATTTTAAATTTTATTTTATTATAAATTAATATAAGGGTACAGATGTTTAAGTTACATTGTTACCAATTCAAAGGTAAACTTGAAGTTGTAGTTGAGCTTTTCCACCAGGGGCAAGCAGAACATCCTCACGTTATGCACTTTAGGAAAGATTCTGCCAATAGCCCTCCCTCCTCACCCTTGCTAGCCTATATTTGTGGGTTTTTTTTTTTTTTCTTTTTTTGAGACAGAGTTGCCCTCGGTAGATGGCTATGGCATCACCACTCACAGCAACCTTAAACTCTTGCACTTAAGCAACTCTCTTGCCTCAGCCTCCCAAGTAGCTGGGACTACAGGTCCTACCACAATGCCTGGCTATATTTTGGTTGTAATTGTCATTGTTGTTTGGCAAGCCTGGGCTAGGTTCAAACCTGCCAGCTCTGGTGTATGTGGTTGGTGCCCTAGTCTCTAAGCTACAGGCGGCAAGTCATATTTGTATTTTGTGTGTATTTGTGTGGGGGCATATAGTTGTTTATATGTTTGTTTCATATTAATATGAGTACATTGGATATTTTTTTCCATTCTTGAGATACTTTACTAAGAAGTATGTTAAACAGAAATTATTTTTAAAGACTAGATCATTATATTTTACCACATATTTACAGCATATTGGAACTATTGCTCAACTGCGTGCATGTTATCCACATCTCATTTTTTCCCATTATGTGTTTTTTAAAAAAAAAAACATAAATAAATGGAAGTGATATACTCATATATACATACACTTATACATACATATATAAATGTGTATATACTTATATATACACACATACACATACGTAAGACTTTCTTTTTCTTCAGTCAAATCTGTTTATTCTTATTTTTCCTTAACTACTAATTTATCATGAGTAAATTAAAGAAAGAAAAGAGGCAGTAGGCTATTTCCCACAGAAGTATTAAGCTGCTCAAGTGCTAAGCTAGAATATCCTTAATTTTTTATTGGTTGTAAGAGTAGGAACTGGAATTTACCTTTGAATTAAATTTTTGCTTGATCCCAATGGAGGCTGATTTATTAAGCACAAAATTATATTAATAATTGTCAATTTACTTAAAGAAAATCTGTGCTGGTAAAATAAACCAAGTAGCTGTGTGTCAGATTATTAAATTCATCATTCTACACATTATGTTGCAAGCTCACTTCACTGGAAGGGTGCTCTGAAGAGATAGCAATGGTGCAACCTTTTGTACTGGTTTATTTTAAACAACTCTTGTATAAACAGTGCGATAATGTGGGTACACAGGAATTGGACTTAGAGAATACTCCAGAATAGAACATATTTATGCAACATCCCTGAATACACATATATATTGACTTGTATTGTCCAGTCGAACAGGGTGTCTTCTACAGAATACCAGCACGGGGATTAAGTTGGAAAACGGTCAGTAATTAATAACCCTGAGAATAGACAAGTTGAGTGGTCATTAGCATAGAGTTTTCTGATACCGAGTTATAAGATTTGTTTTTTATGCATTTTCTTTTCCATCTTTAATGCATCTTTAATAAAGTTAGTTAAATAACTAAACCCTCTTTATGTTAGTTTCTTATAGCCGCTGTACTAAATTACCACTTTATACCAACTGGTGGCATAAAGCAACAGAAATGTGTTCCCCCACTGTTCTGGAAGCCAGACATCTGAAATCAGCATAACTGAGCAAAGTCAAAGTGTCACAGAGCTGTGCTCCATCTGACGGCTGGAGGGGAACATTTGTTCCTTGTCTCTTCTGGCTTCTGGTGGCTGGTGACATTCTGTCAGTTGTGGCCCCCAATTCTTAAGACCTGCATCTGCAAGTCTCCCTTTGCCTCATCTTCACGTCACTTTTTCCTCTGTGTGTGTGTCTCAAGCATGTGTGAAATCCTCCCCTTCCTCTCTCTTATGAGGGCACTGGGATTGCATTTAGGGCTCAGCTGGATAATCCATGTTAACTGCTCCATCACAACATACTTAACACAATCACATTGCAAAAAAAGCAAAACCGAAAAACACAAACAAACTTTTTTGTTCTTATGAGATAACATTTATAGGTCCCAGGAATTTGAGCCTGGTTTCTCTGTGGGAGCATGATTGTGACTATCACTCTCTCCTTCATTATGCCTTTATGGTTGGTAGCCAACTTAATGCTGCCTACTTAAATCTTTCTTACCCTTCAGAAATGATAAAGAATAAGAGGAACAACTGAGGCAAGCCACATACTCACAGCATAACTAAAAGCAAGAGGTTTCCCAACCTCTTGGGAAAAGAAAAGCACTCTCTCACCACATGGAAATCAGTGTCCCCAGGGAAAACAGCACAGAACAAAGAAGAGGGGGGTTAGCTGCAGGACAAAAATTAGTCTAAAATGGTTATCAAAAATGAAGGTCTTTCTTAAAGCAAAAAAACACATAGAAGAGGCCTTAGGAGAATAGAGTACTTATGTTTACAAAGGACACAAATCCCATATGTCTACACAAACATTTTCACATGAATGTTAATAGGAATTTTATTCATGAAACTAAAAATTGAAAATATCATAAATGTCTGTCAAGAGATGAATGGATTAAAAAATCGTGGTTTATCCACTCAATGGAATATTCAGCCATGAAAATGAATTCCCTTCCACTTAAATGTAGATTCATTTCTTCTAAGCTTAAACTCACTTCTGTTAATCTGCTTCATGCCATCTCTCTAAGCACAAAAGCAGAAAGAATGCAAAGAGAAATCAGAATGTGCCTTCACATCTGCTCCTCATTGATACAACTAGTTGAGCCTCTGTCAATACAGAATATTAACATTTGTCCACATTTTCTTAAATTAGCTGTATTTCAGGGCATAATCTATTGCCCCTTGAACCTTAATGAATTAACTATGGGCCATTTCCTTCTCTGGAATCACAGTATTTATATATTTCTTCTATGGAGATTTCTTCTATAGACATATAATTTGCATCTTACCATGCCTCATAGCAACTATGCCATACCATACAAAACACAATCACTTCTTTCCACATTTGCTGCTATAACTTTGATTCAAACCACCATAACCTCTCACTTGAACACTTGTAGTAATCTTTCCCTGCTTATGTGTTTACTCCAGAGTCTGTTCTCCATTTTAACATTTAATCATGAGGCATTTTCTCTATATTGTTCACTACAGTATCTCTGGTGCTTTGAACAGCATTTAGGAGTAAGTAGTCCCTTAATTAAATTTTTTGAATGAATGAATGAAGAAATTTTATTCAAACATGACACTGGAATCTATATTTCCCTTATTCTATATGATTCTCCCCTCATATCCTATGTAAGAGAATGTTCTGTTTAATTTCCACAGAGAAATCATGTACAATATTACAACCTTGGGTCTGCCTTCACTGGGGGAAATGCCTTTCCCATCTGGTTAGTAAACTATATATTTGTTCTACACCTTCTTTGCTTTCTACCTACCTTAGTATATATATTTAACAATATTTCCTTCAGGTTGAAGCCTTTCCTGTAATTTCTGTTGTCCAATGCAACCATGTTCTTGCCTATCCTTGCTAGGGCACTTTTGTAAACCCTTTATCTTGAGCTGTATTCACCTGTTACCAATTCTGTCCAGTTTATACATTCCCAGTGAATAATAGGACATAAAATTCTAATGTATCCAACAGAGACATGCAGAATATCAGGTTTTTTTTGCCTCTAATTGTGTTTTTCAAGTATCTGTTGAGCCCAGAGGTTTTCATTCATCAAGTCATTCAATTAGTCATACCATTAACGTAACTCTAAAGTACTTTATACATACAAGAGTTTCTAATTGGAGAAAGCAGGATCCTTCCCACTATTTTATAACAAATACTAGATTCATAAATAAACCACTGAAACTCAGTTTAAGGATTATATGCTATATTTGTAATACATACAGAATTACTATGGCAACTCAAAAGGAGAACCTATTTTTCTTGGGCCAATAATTTCTCTGTTTAGGTTGTTTACTCCAAATTAAAAAAAAAGTAGGTGGAGTTCTTCTTGCAACTTCCTTCCTTTTTTTCCCTCTCTCTTGCTATTCCGTGTAACATTCTATGATTCAGTGAGGTTCATGGCCTATACAAAATGCTTTATGACTAGAAAGAAAAAATCTGTATTTAATTGTCTCTTCTTTAAAATAATGATAGCACTATGCAATTGTTAGAATAGGGAGCACTGGATAAGAAGAGAACATAATTGAAATACAGAGGACAGTCTCTGGCTGGGGAGGGTTGCTTGAGAAACGCGAACAGCACTGGCAATAAGAAACCAGGCTCTGGAGTTAGACATTGTCAGTTCAGATTCAGGGTCTCTCACTTGCTACCTGTGTGATCTTGGACAAGTGATTTAGCCTCTTTGTGTATAAATTTCTTCATGTCTAAAATGAGGATAATGACAGTACCCAGTTCATAGATATGTTTGAAGATTAAATGTTATAATTGTATATAAATCACCAAGAAAAGTGTTGGACACATAATAGGCAAGAATAACATTATTCTTCATCTCTTCTTACTCTGCACATATTTTATGGAGTAATATTAAAACAATAATCAAAGAACATACCATCTAACAAATATGGTGTGGATAGGCTATTACTAGGTTCTGTTTTTATTCTGCTTTTGGCTTATAAACCCTTTACTCTGACTAATGCTTAATCTTCACCTCCTTCCATTCTACGTAATTGAAGTCAACATTAAATTTATTCTTTTGTAATCTTTTTTATACTTTCTTGTCAGCTTATTGGGATGTCCGATAATAAATACCAATTAGCATTTCCAAATATATCTTTAGAAGTGCAAACATTGAAATTATTAGAAAAGTTGAAAAATGTCCAACATAAAGAGCATAATAAAAACATTTTATTTGAAAATTTATTTGTAGCATTAAATCATTGTTGCCTTATATTTGTTGGTACTATAGTATTAGCAACTGGATGAGCAAAAGTAAAATGCTCTGAAATTACATGAACTTGTCTTTTTCCTACTATTAATTATCTAGTTTAAAAGGTACCTACTAAAAACCAATGGCAGCATAACAAAGACTTCTAAGAAAAATACAATGTGGTCTTTTAATTTGTTTAAATAATTCCATAGTTTTTCTGAGACACAGAATAAAGATAAGAATATTTTTAAGGGCCAGTGCTAAACACTGAATCCTACTAGGAAAAGTCCATCTCAAATTTATTTATAATAGAGTTCTTTCATAGGAAGATATTTACCTTTTCAGAATACATATTCATTTCCTTTCAATGTCATTGTATTTTCTGATTTTCCCTTGTTATCATAAATCTCAAAAGCAAACATATTTTTCGTTCAGTTCCAGGAAGTGTATTAACTCTGAAAAAATTATATTCATATCTATTCTTTACTTCTGATTTCTTCAGCAGAAGTTTTTAAAAATTAACCCTCTATTTTTACTTTGCTATTAGGTATTTCAGTCTCTTTTCCCCACATCGATAAACTAATAACTCCTGTTGACATCAGTGAAAATTATAGGTAAGACCAAGGAACAGGATATACACCACAAATAACACAAAATTTCTTCCCACTCCCATATTAAACTGTCAATTGTTAATTGCATTTTGAAAGAAGAATTGGACTGAAGTCTGACTGACAGAACAAATCATTCTGGCATTCACGCTCTCAGGGTGAAAAATGGTAGACCAGTAATACTCTTTGCTTGACATACATAAAAATTTTATTGAGTTTATTTTTCACTGTGATTATTCATCTTTCAAAAAGTTCAACATTATTTTTCTAGGCATAATATTATAGCATTAATGGAATTTGAATTGGTGTCATTCACTGACATCGCAAAGTTTTATTGCTTTCAATAATGTAATCCAGAGCTATGTTACACCAATGGGAGATTACCTATAGTGAAATTCCAACTTATGACAAATTCACCTAAAATATACATATTAGATATTCTTTATCAATATTTCTTTTCCATATATTGATCATAATAAGTCAAAACCATAGACAATATGTGCAACTCTTAAGGCAATTAATAATATTAATATCAACAACATAGCTATACACTTATCAAATTGTAAAAAGAAATATAATTCATAACTTAAAATAATGTCAGAGAAGGCTATTTACAGAGAAAAATACTTAAGAAATCAATAAACTATGGTGGCCTTTTCTTTGTAGTGACAATGGGGGGCCACATCATTGTCTATGAAAAGACAGATTTTGCCCTGTTAGCCTGTGTCTTGCTCTTGCCCTATAAATCTTTCTCTTTCTTGATAAATTTTGTTTCACACTTGAAAAAAAAAAACTGTGGTCAACATCATCCATAACTTAAAAAGTAATTGGCAATATTGAAAATAACACATTTTTATACGTTGCATTGCTAGATTTGGGAAGAGAAACTTGGCATTATCTCTTTAAACAAAGAGAGAAAGAGATCAGTTGTGCAATATAAAGGTACTAGTACATTGCATAAATAAATAGGAGTGTTTATTGCAACAGTGTTCATGTAATAAAGAATAAAAGTTAAAAACAGGGTGGCTATTATACCATTTGAACACCAGTACCCTTCTTTCCCTATTCTCACTTGCTCTGTGCTCTAGAAGGCTGATCCTGAATAACTGTATCGGGGATCTCTTTGCATTATGGAAGAGAATTCAGTTAGGATCAGAGAATAAGGGGAAGAAAAAAAGGAGGAGGAACCCAAGGTATTTTTTTCCCAGACTCCTCTGCTACGTTTCCGTGGGTTGGTTGTATCTTTCTAGTAAAGGTCTCATCCCCTGTTAGAATCACTCTTCCTGCCACTTTCTCTGGTCTCAGGTTTCCTTCTGTTCTCCATTCAGGCTTCCATGAAGTACTGGCTTCCTAAATTTACTGACCTCTTGTTGCTTTGTTCTATCTCATTTGTAAACGTTCCCTTTATTAAATTATCTTCAGCACACGTGTACCATCTGTTCCAGCTGGGATCTTGACTTAAACATTTATCAGTAAGAGAATGAGTCAATCAATCCTAAAATCACTCTACCCATGCGTGCATTAGATCTCTATGTGCTAACTTTGAAGAATGTTTGTAATCTAATGAAGAATACAAAACTCAATTTAACATCGAAATATGCCATAAACAATGGGAAAAGACAAGCAGCACACCAAGAACGGAGATACGTAACACAAATCACTGAAATTATACAAGAAATCTTGCAAATCAATTAGCAAAAGAAAAAAACCTCATGATTGAAAGAATATATGAACTATCAATTACATAAGAAAAAATTTAAAAGCTTAAGAGAAGTATATAAAAAATGTTCCACTGTACTTATAATCGGAGAAATATGAATTCTCCACACTAGACCGACATTTTTAAAAATAATATGAAAATACTGGGGGAAAGGAGGAGGAGGAGGACGGGGTGGGCTAAAATGTATCTAATGGGTATAATGAACACTATCTGGGTGATGAACCCATTGATAAATATGATTCAAACATTATAAAATTGATCTATGTAACCAAAAATATGTGTAGCCCTGTTATATTTTGAAATAGAAACAATAAGGAAAAATAATGATAAATGTGGGAGATGATATGGAACAGAGGGGGCTCCCAGATACAGAGTAGATGGTTAGAGTATGAGTAGGTAGTTCCAATAAGTAAATAGCTATATAATACACAGCAGATAAAATGAGAATGTGTACATGCTTTAGTGTAGTAATTTCATGCCTAGATTATATATGTTTAAACATGGGTCAGCAAACTTTAGCCTACATCAGATCCAGCTACAAGGCTTACTAAAACATAGACTGCTCGCCCTACCACCAGAGTTACTATTTCAGTAGTATCTCTGGTGATTCTAATTTTAGAGATTAAGGCCCACACCCTGAGAATCACTTCTCTAGAAAAACTCTTACTCACATGCACCATAAAATATGTAAAATATGTAAAATGCTTTTTACTCCAGCTATTTTTATAATAGTGAAAAATTAAAAACAAACTCGAAGCTTATCTAAAGAACAGACATATAGCTTATAGTATAATTCAATTAAGTATTTAATATTATAGACTGACTAAAATAAATGAATAGAACGTCTTGTAGCAATATTTGTAACACTCACCAAAGTAAGCAAAATGAGTGGAAAATATACTTGGAAAATGAAAAAATTCAGTATGTTATCATGTATGTAATTTTATAGAGGTGAAACATTATTTACTCTTTGTATATAAACATTTGTGTACCACAATTATACAGATGTGGAAATGGCAAAGCCTAAACTTAAAAATAGTAGTGACCTTTGAGAAAGAATAAAACAGAATTGGGGAGGAATGTGTAGTATACCAGGGGATTCTACTGGTTGTGTCATATGTATCTGAAATTGAACAGAGAGGCTACGTTATAGCCTTATTCATTATACAAGGTGTCCCCAGATTTGCCCCTAAAGTTGCCATGCATAGGGAAATTGCAGGTAAATGTACCTTTGTTTATTGAATATTTCTTATAAAAATTTCACAAAATATTTACAAAATATTCTCTACCTGTTAGCCATTTCTTTGTAGCTATTATTCTATATGTAGAATAAAAATTTTAGGATTTGTGAATTGATTGATGCACAATATTTTGTCAACCACAAAATATTTGGCCCAGTATTGTTTGTTGCTCTTTTGGAAACTATTTACATAGTGAAGGCACTGGGTCTTAGGGATAAATGTGGAGGGGAAAAGGTGTGATCAGTGACTAGCAACTATTTCATTGGAAACTTGGGAAAAATAGTGGAAGATAGGAGAAAGAAAAGCTAACCCTTATGATGATGCTTTGTTCATGTCTGTAAAGGAGGAAGGTTGATGAGAAATGATGAAAAGAGTTAACTACTTGTGTTTTCTTACTGCATGATGTGCACAGATCTAAAATATTTTCAGATTGGGAAGGGCAGACGCTAGCTTACTCTCCTGTCCCTTAGGCCAGGCATCCCAGGTAATCTAAGTCTGACTCCATGAGTTCAATGTTATAGTAACTTCAATGTAAAAAAAAAAAATGTGAAGAGGAATCAGATACAAAAAATTTTTTTTTCATGTGCCTATTTCCTTCAAAATGTATAAGTAATTCACTAGTGTCTTAAAACCAGGGAAGCAATATTCTGAAATTTCCTAATTGATCAAGAGACAACATCTGAAAAATAATTGCGCCATCCCTAGTTACGACATCGTAAGATGTAAAATGTCTTCAGTGATATTTATAGTTTTATTTCTAATGTTTGTAAAAATATAGAATAAGGTTTCCATAAGTCCAGGCTGGGGATCCTGTAATCCTTTTATGTACAAGAATTTAATTTCCTCAACATCAACATTTTTCCTCAAGGATTTTCAGAAAGCTTTGCATTGGAGGAGAAGAAATTTCACGCCCTCATACTCTCTACCAGAGTGCCTGACCTGAAGTTACACATGAAACTATTGTAAAACATGAATGAATTAAAAATTAATAATAGATAGATAAATGAATGAATGATAGCATGATCTTAATTCTTGTAATAGTGCTTTTAAATACTTCTAAAGAATGCTACAAATATAGTGCAAGAATGCTTGTGTTATTTGCTGAGCCACAGGTGAGTCACCTAACAGTGGCAGTCCTCCAGGTTGATTACAAAAGAGAATTCATTTTAAGTGAGAAGCACTCACTAAGATTTCTGAAAATTTATTTCAGAAATAAATTTTAAATTTATTATAAATGAAGATTTTTAAGGGTTACTGGACAAACCCTTTAAAACCTTCATTTATAAATTTTCTAATTTCAGGAGGATTCTCATTCAGTAACTAAATGCTGAACAAGAATGTGTTTTCTTATTATGCTGTTTTCTCTACCTTACAATAATTTTTCCTTAGGGCTATGCCTAATATGGGTTTGCCAAATGGTCCATATTGTCTCTGTTCATTCTCGAAATGGTCTTTAAAAAGCTACTTCATCTGATTGGGCAAGCCTTATTTTCTAGATATTTCATTTGCAAACCTAATCATCTGATTTAGGGGTATATGTTTTCTAAAAAGGATACTTGGTTGGCAAGTCAACTGTATGGGATTGACAGATATCATAACTGAATAGGGGACTTGGGAATTTCCGATAAAGCGTGATGGGGACTGTGGCAAAACAAATAGTACAAGTCTCTTCTTAAGGTGAATGGGATACAGCAGACAGTAACTAGAACTCCTGAATTGCCATAAGAAACCTGAAATCTAAACATTTTATTATTACATTTCAAAACTTTGAAATGTTAGCCATTAACTAAAAATATTTCATAAGTCTCTGCAAAAAACACCAAGATATAATTACGGACTACGTTCAACTCAGTTACTGTTAGTTTCCTATTTTTTTAAATGTATCTTCCATAAATACTAGATGAAAGTTCACAATTTCAAAATTATTTTTCAACTTACATCCTAACCAGTAGCTTCATAATTCCATTTGATAAAGTAACATTTATTTGAAGGAGGCCAAGAGAGTTTTTAAGTCATTTTTTTTGTTTTCTTTTAACTAAAGGAATCTCGTTGATAACATAATTCATTTATTGAAGAAGGAAGCAACAAAGTATATGAAAATAGCAAATAAATTCAATTTGATATTAATTAATTAATTAATTTATTTATTTATTTTGAGACAGAGCCTCACTTTCTTGCCCCTGGTAGAGTGCCATGGCATCTTAGCTCACAGCAACCTCAAACTCTTTGGCTCAAGTGATCCTCTTGCTTCAGCCTCCAAAGTAGGGGGACTATGGGCATCTGCCACAACACTGGGCTATTTTTAAAGACGGGGTCTCTCTCATTCTGATCTTGAACTCCTGAACTCAAGCCATCCACCTGCCTGGGCTTCCCAGGATACTGGGATTCCAAACATGAGCCAGAGTTCCTGGCCCAGTATTTTATATTTAAACCCACCAAATTCCAGACTTTTAAAGGAGAGATATATTAAAAATAGTTAGACAAAAATGTAAAATGATATGTGTACAAGGTTATCTAATATAGCATTATTTGTAGATGGAAAATCTAAAAACAAATGAAGTGTCTTAAATGAATTTTTCAAGGTTGTATGTTACATACATAAAAAGAGACTTGAAGGACAACCTTATTGTCCTACTTTCTAGTCTAAACCTTTATACAATGTCTCATGAAACCATCTGTTTCACAGGAATATACACACAGGGAATATTAAATCAAACATATAAGATTGAAATGGGTTACAAAGGAAGGGTTCCTAATATCATCTGTCATTTTGGATTTGTTGTTGATGTGATTGGAGATGTTAGGAGAGACTAAACAGTCACGTTCAGGATGAAAACTGAATATGAGCTTAAAAGGGATGATAAGAGTTTCAAATAATAGCCAATCCTTTTCTCAGTCATCTTGTCATCATAGGGATTCAATGAAATAACGTGTGTACCATAAAGGCATAGTATAATGTAATGCCCTATAGAAAATGTGAAGAAATATTTTAATGAAAGGCACTACAGTACTAACAACAGCTAACCACACAACACTGTGTACATGTGAACATGCAAACAAAGCAAATTCATGACATTAGTGGAGGAGGTTCATAACAATCGAGGGAGAAAAATTTTTCCCCAAATGATTGACCACTAATAAAATATTTTTTAATCTTCTGTTTAATTACTCTGAATGCTTTTCTTCCATAGTTTAATTTTTTCCATCTGTTACTTACTTCCTCCACTGTTTTCTACTGAATTTATGTCAATTAACAATTTTTTTCTATTTTAAAGTATTAAATATCTATTAGTAAGAACAGAGAAGATAACCTTTCTGATTCAAATTGAATCAACTTTTAATTATGTTTAATGAATAATTCTTATTATGTGATTCTGTGAGATAAAAAACATTTAGAAAAACAATCAAAGAGTTAACAGTTGTCCTGGGTTTTATTTTTTGGAGCAATATCCCATTAAAAACAATCATCTTGCAACACTCCTTGTGCAATTGTGATTTGTGATTTAACGGTTCCTATGCAAATTTACAGAGGAGTAAATCAAGATTTCAACCAAATGGCGTATTTGAAAAC
Organism: Perodicticus potto; assembly: GCA_963574655.1. Lineage (NCBI taxonomy): Eukaryota > Metazoa > Chordata > Mammalia > Primates > Lorisidae > Perodicticus > Perodicticus potto. The sequence continues at coordinate 19,067 of CAUYRH010022450.1, read as the reverse complement.
ATAAAACAAAACAAATTCTCTATAGGTGGAGACACTGAAACACTTTGGCTTGTTTCAAATGTAGGCCAGTGTCTAAACATAATATTCTCTAAGATGTACAGGAGATCAAGAATACAGGAATACAAAAAAGGGAATTTATTTCAAGAAAAGTACTTGTTTCTAAATGTAAGGTTACAAGAAAAATTGACCTGGAGAGGATCCTAGGCAAGTGTAGGAAACTTCAGAAGGAGAAAGCTTCCTACTGGGTTTTATCTCATTTGAATCCAAGACAACTCCTTTATTCCCGATGCTCGCGGAAGCCTGAGAAGAATGTACAGAATTTCTTTGCAAACTTGTCCCTGGAGTACTATTTTCTTAAGCTTCTCTTGCAAAAATACACTGGAAAAATAAGTGATTTCTTTTTTCTTTTATATTTCAAAGCATGTGATGCTTAGAATAAAGGTATTTAACCTCTCTTCCCTTAGCAGTTTTGTTTCTATTTTGTCTTTGATAGTGTAAAGCACATAGTCCTTTTTACAATCCATTATTAAAATATTGGATTGTCCTCAATTCCAAAGGATGGAGATGTTTCAAGAGATTTTTTTTTTTGTAATTATATTGGGTATTTAGTGCAGTTAGTTATACATCAATGTGGCTTTAATTAATGCAATTATAAAATCAGAGCAGAGCATATTAGGCCTCTTGGGATTAACAAGCTAATTGTAATTTATTACTCTTAAGGGTTAAGGGGGATTTATTACCCTTAAGAGTAATAAATCTTAACCCTTTAGATTAACTAGGCTAAGTGATACACCTTACAATAAACATTCAACTATTCTTTGTTCAATATAGTTCTATTGTTCATTTTTATTTAAATATCTTCAACTCTATGGCAATGACCTTTTGCTTTGAATAAAAAGATTGATGACAATTACTTTTAAGTGAAAGATGGTGCATTTTACTACACTTAGCTCATAATAAGATGAGATATTCCTAAGTCACTGATTAAAGTGATTAGTATATCATCATGCTAAATGAGACTGCATTCATCAGGTTGTATAAAATAGCCATTAACTATATGAGTGACATATTCTACTGAAAGTCCCAGGAGCCAGGTAATTATTGAGCCAAGTATAATTTGAATCCAATACTTAATTATCCATGATAATCATTTCTCTACAGAATTTTATGTCTCAACAATGTATGAAAGCCTTTTATATAAAAGAAAATGCACCTACTTTAGTATTTTGGAAGATAGGCAAGTAGAAAATAACTGATAATTTGAGGAGGGAAAATAAAAATGTACATGAACCCAACAAAGCTGAGTATCTGTCTTTGTAAACGTTCTAAACAGCTTGTCTATATCACCTCTGATAACATATATTGGCCTTATAAACAGAGAAACGTACGTAGGGTCTGATAAAAATGTTATCAGACCTGGGGGGTCTTATGCAAAGATAAAGAAAAGACATGTTGTTTGACTACTTCTTCCTTTTCTTTTTATTAAATCATTTTGGTTTTACCTCATCAGACGCCCCTGTAATGCCAGGGAATGTTTAAAAAGGCAGCTGCCTTCTTCTCTAAGTCTCATGAAAAGCTGATGTTATTTCCTCTCTCTAGTAATAACAAGGGTGTTACATCATTGGCTTAGATTGGCCAATGAGTAGGGGTTGGGAGCAGCTTTCCACCTCTACAGAAATTACTTTTGTGGTACTATATACTGTGGAATACTATTCAGCCATAAAAAGATGAAGACTTTACATCTTTTGTATTAACCTGGATGGAGTTGAAGCACATTCTTCAAGAATGGAATTCTACAAGAATGGAAAAGCAAGTATCCAATGTACTTAATACTTATATGAAACTAAGAGATAAACAACAATCGACCCACATGAGAGAAAAAAACAATTAAATTCAACAATGTTAAGTACAGTCCAACATTTTGCGACTGGCTTCTATCACTCAGCATAGATCTCTAGGGGTCAGTCCAGGTTGTTACACAGTGTGGATGTTTGAGTATTCCTTTCTGGAAGGACATCTGGGTTGCTCTGTTTGTAGCTATGATGAATTAAATTACTACACACATTTGTGTACAGATTTTAATGTGAACATAAGCTTTCAGTTCTCTGAGATAAATCGCCAGGAGTGCAATTGGAAGACCTCATGGCAGTTGCATGTTTAGCTTTTTATGAAGTGGCCTTTTTTCCAAAGTACCTCCATTATTTTATATTCCCACAGGCAATGACTGGGGTAGGATCTGGTTTCTACATACTGTGGCCAGCATTTGTGTTGTCATTTTTTTTTTTTTTTTAGTGTAATGATATCTTATTGCTGTCATTATATGCAAATCTCTGGCTAAAAAGGTCGAACATATTTTATGTACTTATCAGTATAGCCTCTTTTCTGCATATGAAATCTGTACATTCTCTTCTGTGAAATGTCTCTTCATGTCTTTTCTCCATTTCCTGACTGGATTTCTGATTTTGACTTTGAGTTCCAAGAAATTTTAGTTTTATATATTCTAGATACTGATATGGGTATGTGGTTGGCAAATATTTTCTTGTACTTTATAGCTTGTTTTTTCATACTCTTAATAGGGTTTTTCCAGAACAAAAAAAGTTTTAATTTTGCTGAAGTTCAGTTTACCAATTCTTCATTTAATGAGTTGTTCTCTGGCATCTACTCTAGAGCCAATAACCTTTTCCTTAGCCCTAAATCATGAGGAATTTCTACTGTAGTTTTTGCTAAACAGTTTATAGGTTCACATTTTATAATTGAGCATGAGATCCATTTTGAGGCAATTTTTTGGATAATGTATGACGCCTAAGTAGCAACAGCTCACTTTCTTACCTATGGGTGTTCAATCGGTCCAGTAATATTTGCTGCAGAAGTTACCCTTCCTGTATTATATCACTTTATCACCTTTGTCTAAAGTTATTTATTTGGGTGTATTTGTGTGGGTATGTTTTGCGCTTCTCTTTTCTGGTCTATAGCCTCTGTGTCTATTTTCATGATAATTTTTATATAATATTGATTACTATAGCTATGTAAGCCTATTGGTTTGAAATCAGATGTACTGTTTTCTTATACTTTCTAAGTCTTCAAAATTATTTAAATTCTTTTTGTTTCCTTGACTTTCCACATAAAATTTACAATTATTTTTTTTATACCTACCACCCACCTTCCTGGGATTTTGATAGGAAGAATAATAAACTGGTATATCAATTTTGGGAGTATTACCATCTTTATGCTGTCTTCCATGAATGGAATATGCCTCAACATTTATTTAGATCTTGATTGATTGGCTTAGTTTCATTAGTTGCATTTTCAGCATAGAAATACCATATGTCTTTTGTTAGATTTATAACTATTTATTTCCTTATTTTTATTTTTGAGTGGTAATTAGTCATATAGCATTTTAAATTTTGGTGACTGTAAGTTCATGGCTAGTATATAAAAGTACAATTAATTTTAATAGGTTTATCTTTTTTTAGAGTCTTTGTTTAATTGACCTATTAATTCTAAGAAAATTTTTATAGATTCCTTGGAATTCTGTATTTAAATAATTACATCTTCTGCAAAAAGGGAGAATTTTATTTCTTCTGACTGGTCTTAAGTGATTTTGTTTCCTTTTAGTCACTAATTTTACTGGCTGGAATTTTCAGAGTTATATTGGATAAGAGTGGTGGGAGTAGACATCCTTGTTTTGTTTCCAATCCAAAGAAAAGATATTCAGTATTTCAGCACGAAATATATTACTTTAGGTATTTTATAGATACTTTTTCATAAATTGTGGAAGTTCCCCTCTATTTCTATTTTTCTGAATGTTTTTGTCATGAATGGGTATTACATTTTGTCAAGTGCTTTTTCTGTACCAAGAGATTTAATTACATGTCTTTAGCCTGTTAATATGGTAGGTCACAATGATTAATTCCTAAATATTAAGTCAGCTTTGCTTATATCATTAGAATAAACCCGACTTACTCATGATATAATGCCTTTTATATATTTTACTGAATTCTACTTGCTAATATTTTCTCAAGTAATTTTGTATCTGACAGACACTGATTTGTAGTTTTTTGTTTATTTTTGTTTTCTTTTTTGGTATTGGTTTTGGTTTCATGGTAATACAAGCTTCAGCAAATAAATTAGGAAAGGTTTCTCCTATCATAGTTTCTCTAAAAGTTTGTGTAGGATTAGTGTCAATTTTACTTCAAAGTTTTGGTGGAATTCTCCACTGAATCCACCTGGCCTGCATATTTCATGGGGGTGAGGGGATTAAATTACAATGTCCTTAATTGTTACAGGTTTTTCAAATTATTTCAGGTTGGGTAAATAGTGGTACTTTCTTCCATTCATCTACATTATTAAATTTGAGATCATTAAATCAGAGATTTTTCATAATTCCTTATAATTTTTGTAATATCCTCATGGTCCATAGGCATATTCTCCATTTTATTAGTTAATATATTAGTAATTGCATCTTCTTTCTTTTTATCTTTAACACTGTTGATAGAAGTTGATCGATTTTATGAATATTTTCAAAGAAGTGGTTGTTTCATTGATTCTTACATTGCTTGTTTTCAATTTCGTTGATGTTTGTTTTTATTCTTATTATTTTCTTACATCTGTTTAATTGAGTTTATTTGGCAGTTCTTTTTATTACTTCTTGAGTTGAGAGCTAAGATTTAATTTGAGACTTTTCTTCTTTTCTAATACATGAGTATAGTTTTATATAAATTTCTCTATCAAGAAAGATCTAGATTTGTCATCTAAATTTTGAAGTGATTTATTTTCTTTTTCATTCAGTTCATTTTAAATTTCCTTTGAGACTTCCTCTTTGACCCACAGATTATTTAGAAATGAGTGGTTTTGTTTCTAATTGGTTTTTTTTACATATGGATATTGACTTTTTCTGGTTTAGTTAAGATAATCACATGTATGTTTTTAAAATTTATTAATAGACTTAATTAAGTTATATGTAATTCATTTCTGACTGCTAGAAACTTTACGCTTTCCATTCATATTTTCATATGTGCTTCCTTTTATTGTATTTTGCCAGTTATATGGAAAGATAGCTTGTTCTCAATCTTTCTTATTTTTAATATATTTGGAATTATATATTTCCCTCTGATTACCTCTTAGATTACATTCTGCTGAGTTTAAATCCCTCTTTCATTATAATCCAGTCCTTAATACTTATTATATTTTTCAGTAGCAAGATAATTATCTGTTGTTTTAATTATGTAGGTTAAATTCAAACCCAATCATGTAGGTTAAATTCTTCAATATTTTAAGCATGGTTTCCAATTTCTTTACATTTTGAGATTCTTTATTTGTCAGAATCATTTATACATTCTTGACACTTGTTCTTTAGAGTTTCTTTTGATTAAAAAAATTATTGAATTTAAATGTAATAATTATTATTTATTTCTTGTGTGTTTTGACAGTAAATGTCAAGTTACAAATTAGAAGCATGTACAACAGTGGCAAATCTTATAACCTATGACATCAGAATAGTCAGGATACTTGCTTATCATAATGATTTACTAGCATAGGCACACTTGCAAATAATAATGTCTGAGTGACTGAGAGTAACTCTGTACTCTCTAAAACTCTGAATATTTACCTGCCCCCGTCCCATGCCAGATAAGGTAAAAATAGCCCTGTATTTGGCATACTTTAAATATCTACCCAAAACAACCTCACATTGTCTAGGAACACTGGTGATATATACAAAAAAACACAAGTCCAGGAATGACTAGACTAGAACAGTCCAATGTGGATACATTCCTAAATTACCCAGGAATTATTTCAGAATTTGGGTTTACAAAGGCTTTGACCAGATAAACTGTTCACTTTGAACATGTTCACCATGATTAATGTAAAAAGTAGTGAAGGGAAATATGGGCAAAGAGTTTTTAATTACATAAATGTTTTTATTTTTTCCAAAGAAACTATATTAATGTATTCTTGTTATAATTTAAATTGTATAATATGTCAGTAATATAATTACTATTTAATTGCTCTTTTGAAATTTAATAATTTTATTTAACCATTATTTCATATAACATCCTAAAAATTCTGTAAAACTCAGTATGTCTTTATAACAATGATCAATACAGTGACATCTTTGAGTTTGAATTCTCCAAACTGACTTCCTTTATTTTGAATTCAATGCTTCTCCATGTTATTGCATGTGTGATTTTAGGCAAAATTGGTCTGTACAATGGCAATAATAATACTAATAATATATAGAATCTACATTACTATGCGATTTTACATATCAAATAAGCTTTTCTATGTCAAATTTTTAGCACATTCCCTGGAACAAAGGAAACAATAAGAGTTACAGACATTATTACATAGTAGAGTTTGGAGAACAATCGGACAGTTTTTTTAAAATTTAAAAATATTGCAATTATTTATGTTTCATCTAATTGTGATCCATAATCATGAAATAGCACATTTACTTTTATGTCTGGTGCATTTGATCCATTTGGAAACTTACAGTCATATATCAGAATTATGTTTTTTTATACTGTTGTGAAGAGTTTTGATGACCATGACTTCGTTTCATTTGATAGTTTAAGAAAATCTAATTGTCTATTTGCAATCAAAGCTAATAATATCGCTGAGAAAAAGTATTTTGTTTCTTCTGTTTTCAGATTTCTTTTCTCATTACTGAAACAATATAGATATAATTAAATTCTTTACCTAAGACTCAAAATGATATAAGAAAGTAGAATGGTTGGAAATTGTCCTTGGATACAGTGACTTGCTCTTAGTGAGAACATCGTCTAAACATTTGTGCGGAGACATGAAATCATCTGATATTTTTTACTACCACCTGGTATATAAAAGCCTGAAAGCCTATAGAAAATTGTTTGCGTGTTTTATTAAATACTGAAAAAAGAAAAAAATAAAGGACTATTTTTTTTGAAAAACCTTAATATATAAAGCAAAACTTTCTGCTTAGAACATTTGATCCTGTACAAAACAAATAAGATTGGAGGAATCTGACTATGAGTGCAATTTTCTAGTACTACAAAAATCGCATGCTAAACAAATCAATGAAATTGGACTGAAGTGTTCCTTTTTAATTCAGTGTAAAAACTTATCATATGAGGGAAAAGTTAATATTCCCCCCAAAAGAGTTTATCTCTTAGTCTTATATATTTTTAAAATATTTAATGAATCAATGAAGAGTAGAATGCTTTTGTTCCTTTCATTTGAAAAATTCCAAGTAGGCACTCATCGATTAAACCTATATTTATTTCACTTCCAGTGTCCATTAAAATATGTGGAAGGCTGAGATCACAATGAAACCTGAAGGAAGCAACCCCTGCAGTTGGTTTTTGACCAACAGCCAGCCAAGCACTCTGCCTTTTCTAAGTGCAGCTACTATTTGAATTAAATTATTTCCACAGTAATTTAGCAGCATGAGCATTTAGGGGAAAAAATGTTCTCTAAAATAACTGTTATTATGTACATTTATTTGATGTCAAGATGAGAAAAGGTTTTACTAAGGTTTGAAGTATTGATTAAGGTTCCAAAGAATTGTAGAGGAAATAACAATTAAATTCAAAGAATACAGAAGGCTATTTTTCCCCCTGATTTTCCCGTAGGTAATGCCAAACAATCTGGACCTTGTGAAATTCCATTAATTTCCAGAAAAAAAATTTTTACAACAATATCCTTAAGCTTGGGGGAAGTATCGATAGTATTCTTGTTTTCTTTCCTTAGTCTCTGTTCATAATAGAAAATGCAACTGATTTTTCTATTTGTATTTTTCTTTTTTCCTTCAATATTTATACAGAGTACATTTTAGTTCCCTGCTTCTTAGTATTGTCATAGGAAATGTCACTTTGATATTGTACTATATACATCTTACATTAGATATTTTTAATGGCTACCATTTTCATGTTTATAACTTGAAAAATTCAGATATCAGATAACTTGATAGTAAAAAATTAATGAAGTTCATGGAGCTTTTCTACGAGCTCTTAATGGGCTGCAGATATTTTCAAACATCACTACATCTGGAGAATCTCTCCAAATTGATAAAAATACCCCAAAGAATTTAAATAATCTAATCTACATCATTTGTCACTTTGACTTTCAATAAACAGATTACACACAATAAATTTAATTCAAAAAGTTTGTACAATACTACAACTTTTTAACAAATAAATATGTATGGAGTGGTACATATACAAACGACAAGTAAATGACAGATTAGTAGATACATAGATAACAGCAACGTGATTTTAAAATATTTTCCATTTTCTGTTTTGAACTATTTTTCTGCATTTTCTATTCCTTTTAAAGGAATTATCATGTGTCATATGCCAATGCTCCCCAATTTTTATGTATTTCCAATTAAGCTAGTTCCTGCACCCACTGTCTACATTAGTAATTTTCTGTGCATCTGTTGTCAATTTAGTGTCCTTTGAGACCCCATCCCTAGAGTTTATGATGAAGCAGGTATGAGGTATGCTCAGAGAATATGCACTTCCCACAAAATCCCAGGTCATGACGCTGCTGCTGGTGTAGGGGTCAGACTTTGAGAACCATTGTTTACAAACATGACCCTTATTACCATCTTGACTCTTACCAACTTGCAACGATCACCTACATTTTTTCCCTGCCTCTCATCATCTCTTCCATTTTAAGTGACTCATTCTACTGATTCTAGAAGCATATAATTGTTTTCTTAGCCATTGTTTTAAAATACCACACATAATATGTACTTCCATCCTCATTTTGGAAGGTTTAGCAATTCTCTAATTTTAATTGATCCAGAAATTATTTTCTCAATGCCTACTATATGCTACATACTAATTCAAACAATGAAAATACAATAGTGAGGCTAAGACCCCAAATCCTATTTACTCATTGAGCTAACATTTTAGCAGGGAGGTAAAAAAAAAATAAACAATATTTTAGAAGTTCTATACATAGAATGTAAATGGTAGGGCTAAATGTTGGACCAGTTTTGTGAATTTTTTTTTTTTTACCAAGTCTGGGTTTGAACCCACCACCTTGAGTATATGGGGCCAGCGCCCTACTCCTTTGAGCTACAAGTGCCACCCTGTTGGGATGGTTTTGAATCCTTAAGTAGTATGATGGGAAAGGAGGCACCGAAAAACTGTCAGGAAGGGAGAAAATGAATGATACTAAAGCCTAAGCAAGTGAGAAGACCCTGGGGTCGAAGGACTCTTACTGTTACTGGAACAGCAAGAAGCCCAGCATGGGAAACTAATGTCCAGAAAGGGAGGTGAAATATTTTACAAAGTAGTTCTTTCATCTGACATTTAAAGTGGTCTTACCCTAAATTAACACTTTGTGGCGGGCAAAGGAGTCTACTTATGCCCAAAGACACCATGTGCAATCCCATTTTAAAAATGTTATTTTCATCATTTTTTATCGCCTATTATGCATCCTTTTCTTTATGTGGGGAAGGAATCTATAATTGTCATGTGAAATACATAGTACTGTTGCTGATGAAACATACTATCTTCTCAACCCATAATGACTTTTCTCTAAACCTCGTAATACTACTTCTTTCACACACACACACACACACAACTTTATATGAGCGCAATGTATTTATATTTTTCTATCTGCAGATCTAGAATTATAAGCTGAGAGATAGAGAACTATCTTAATAGTTTTCTGTATCCTATAGCAACCAGAGTCCTTGCAGTAAGTCAATTTTTTAAATGGATTGAGTCATGTTTGCCTGTAGGATTGAAAGCTCAGTAAAGTGAGTGAATTAGTCTTTCTTTTGACAGATATGTATTGAAGGCTTTCTAAACATTGCTCTGAGGATAAAGATAAAGAAGACCCAATCCCCAGGGACAAAAAGATCCTAACAAAGTGTAGAAAATCAACTAATAAATTTACAAACACAATACAGTATAACTGGGTGCTTAGTTAGAGATATACACAGGGACGTGTGTGTATTACTCTGGGTCCTCTGAGAAGCAGAAACAGGATTAAGCACACAGAAAATTTTCTTAAGGGAAAAGTCTGTGAGAAAAACATGGGAAGGAAGTGAAGAAGTTTGAGAGCAGTCAGCAAGCCTTATTCTAAGTGAAAGATGGGGCGGCAGGGTGGGTGATCATTTCCTAGCCTGACAGGTAGTTTATGGAAAATCCAGAGAAGCTGGCAAAGTCAGATCCAGAAAAGCTCATGTTCCCAGGATTGTTCTGCTTTAGTCTCCCCATACTCAGTCACTGACCATGTGTAGCCCGGCCACAGATGCAGTCAAGCAGGTCAGAGTACGGCGCCCGGGGTTTTGGTCAGTGTAGTGGAAGCCTGGCCAGACAGACCTCAGGGTGTAACTCAAACTGAGTCAACAGAGGACTTTCCACAGCAACCAATACTTGAGCTGAATCATGGACTATATTAAGTTTGGGTTTCGTGACAACCTGGAGGGAGGCAGCCCCTGTAGCTCAGTGAGTAGGGAGCTGGCCACATACACCCAGGCTGGTGGGTTTGAACCCTGCCTGGACCAGCTAGAACAACAGTGACAACTGCAACAACAAAAAAATAGCTGGACGTTGTGGAAGGCGCCTGTAGTCCCAGATACTTGGGAGGCTGAGACAAGAGAATTACTTAAGACCAAGAGTTTGAGGTTGCTGTGAGCTGTGATGCCACAGTACTCTAACGAGGGTGATGGCTTGAGACTCCATCTCAAAAATAAACAAAAACAAACAAACAAACAAAAAACCTCGGGGAAAAATGCCTATGAAGGCACTGACTGGGGCTTGAGACCCACCGAGGTTCAGGAAACTACCCAGAGTAAGTGGTTTCATGACAACCAAGGCATTTGGGATTTTATCCTGAAGGAGAATTGTGAGAGGAGGGTTGTCACTGCGTACCACATGCTCTTAATGTTATAAAGGAACACACAGCGATCCTGCTACCATTTCAGCACTAGCCAGGTTTTCAATTGACAATAAAACATATTTATGTATTTTAAGGAAAGCAAATCAACTTTTTCATTATCTGCTTTCTAGTTTTTGATGAGTTTTAAATTATTATGAAAGAAATTAGCAACAAATTCAAGGCCTTAAAAGAAGGCATTCAGAATTAGAGAATGGAGAGATTCTTTTACAGGACAGACTAATTTGTTAAAAACGGTTTTATAAACATCATTGAAGAGTTTTGGGGACTGTATAGAGAAGGCTTTAATCTAGGAGGCATGCTAACCAGAAGCATTTATAAACCAGATGGGCATCCTTTGCCACTTCTTTAAAAGACTTTGAAAATATTTGACACCTACCTCGAGTAAATGCAATAGGAAATGTATGGTCCTCCTATAGTCTGTGATCCTCTAAAATGAGGTTTTATAATACTGATAATTTACATTAGATGGTAATAGAAAAAGTTCTGGAAATGCTACTGAAGGGTTATTTTCTAAGTGCTATTAATTGGGACACAGATATGGTTCACGCAGTCCCAATATCTTAATTTGTGTTTTTCTAATGAAATACTTTATTTTAATAAAGACAGCCTTTTGATCCCTACTGCAAGCTACTGGATTAATGAGCTTGGTAAACAATCGGATCAACCAATGAGAAAGTGACAACCACATTTCAAATAAAGCAAAATTAAAAAGCTTTCTACTCATTGCATACACTCATATAAGCATCCACGAAATGAGGCCACACGCATGGCAATTGCTGCTCAGCACACCTGGGTGGCTGCAGGGCAGTGCAGTGCTCCAGGAGAAAGATTTCATACCTTCTACTGCCCAGGGACATCTGGCAATATCTGTAGACTTTCTAGGCTGTCAGAGTAGGGGTGTTGCTACTCATCTCTCGTTAGTAGAGGTCAAGGATGCTGCTAAGCCTCCCATAACTCACAAGGCAGCACATCCACCTCCCCCTGCATAGAATTATTCAACCCCAAATGCCAATAGTTTCAAGGTTGAGAAACTGTGTTGGAGAGAGTCGGATCAATGTGATCCTAACTATTAATACATGTCATCAAGCCCTGTTCTAAAAAGCAAATAAAACCAGTACAGGTTGGTACGTAGATCCAGACAAGTTCACTTCCCTAGATGAGAGATCTTGCCTCCATTCCCCACAAACACAGATATATTCACCTGACATGTGTCTCTATGACTGATGAGACTCTGCAGTGACAGCGTGCAGGAACATCGTGGGGGAAATTTTGCATGAAGGTATGGGTAGAAAGCAGTTGCACAGGAAATCTTTTCATCCCAAATGACACAGACTAGGCCAATTCTTGCTATACATCAAGCAAATTATATGCTGTTTCATTAAATGTTTGCTACAATAGTTTACCTATACAAAATTGTATACAGTCATGCATTGCTTATAAATAAGAGGTTTATAGTCTACAAAATGCATTGTTAGGTGACTTCCTCACTATGAGCCCATCACACAGTGTCCTTATGTGAACTTACTACACACCTGCATTTTGTAGTATAAACTATTGATCTCAGCCTACAAACATGTGTGTCATGCTACTATCTTGAATGCCGTAGGTAATTGTAACACAAAAGTATTTATGCTTATCAACATACCTACCCATAGGAAGGTTAGAGTAAAATGGAGGTACAAAAGTCAAAGGGAAACAATGGTACAACTGAATGTGGTGCTTGGCAGGAATTAAGCTTCAGGACTGGAAGTTGCCCAGGGTAAGCCAGTGGGGGGGGGGGTGTTAAATGAATAGGAAAGACTAGGGTATTACTATACATTACTGTAGACTTTATAAGCAGCAACCATTTAGGTTACACTGAATTTATCTTAAAAGTTTTTCTCTTTCTTCAATAAGAATTGAACTTTAGGTTACGGTAAGTTTTTTTACCTTAGAAACTTTTTAATATGTTAAAACTTCTTCACTCTTCTATAATACCATTTGGCTTAAAACTACACAACTGTACAAAAACACTGCATTTCTTTTTTCATTTTCTTTTTCCTTCCTTCTTTTTTTTTTTTTTTCTGTTGCAGTTTTTGGCCGGACCTGGGTTTGAACCCGCTGCCTCTGGCACATAGGACCTGCGACCCTCTCCTTTGAGCCACAGGCGCCACCCAACACTGCATTTCTTTATAGCCTCACTCTATAAGCTTTTATAATTTTTTGATTTTTAAATATTGTTGTTAAAACGTAAGACACAAACACATACAACTCCAGGCTACATTGGGCAGAATCATCAATATCACGGACTTCCCCCTCCACGTTGTGTCCTAGTGGAAGGTCTTCAGGGGCGATAACATGCACGGAACTGTCCTTCCCTGTAATAACAATGGCTTCTGACCTCCTGACAGACGAGCCTGAAGAGCCTGAAGCTCCTTTGGAGGAGAAGCCGCTCCTTTCAGAAATATGCGCAACAGACGCGCCCCACGCCGGACCCTCCTCTGCTGGCGCTGCATGCGCCACTGTGGCCCCCGCTCAGCAGCTTGTAGGACCATGGCGCCTGGTGGACAGCAAAGGCTTTCATGACTACAAGAAGGAACCAGGAGTGGGGCTAGTTCTGCAAAAAAATGGGTGCAATGGCCAAACCAGATTGTATAGCACTTGTGATGACCAAAAACCTCACCACAAAAACTAAAAGCACTTTGAAAACGGCACAGTTGTCTTGTGTCTTGGGAGAGAAGTTTGAAGAAATTTCAGCTGATGGTAGAAAAACTCAGATTGTCTGCAAATATACAGATGGCACGTTGATTCAACACCAAGAATGGGTTGGGAAAGAAAACATGACCTGAAAAGTGACAGATGGGAAATTAATGGTGGAATGCAGCATGAAAAATGTCACCTGTATTCAGATCTATGAAAAAGTAGAATAAAAATTCCACCATCACGCTGGGAAGGAATTAGTTATGAGAATGAACAAGCTCAGTTTAAGGAGCAAGTCTCCATAATGCTTTTATTATTATTATTATTACTGTATTCAATTATCTTTATCACAAATATTTTACAAGCAACTATTTCAAAGTGTTGGTTAAATTAGGTTTCTCCCTTTGGTTAATAAATAAATATGTTTGTGCTAAAAGAAAAAAAAGAAACATGTGCTACAGTATCACCTTGTCCATGAAGTCACTAGGCAATGAGAATACTTCAGCTCCATTACAATCTTATTGTACCACCATCACCTATGTGGTCCATCATTGATTGAAACGTGACTATGTGGTGTGTGACTACGTGTGTGTATACATAGATATATTCCTTTAACATATACATTAACTCTGTTAAACAGACAAGGCAACAGGAAAAGAGAGGTCATTAGTTTATCTAAGTTCTTAAAACTGTTAAGGATAAATGCCTAGTGTATCCTCCAGACATTATGGTTTGTGGTTTCTCCCTTTGATATTTATTTGTTATTTTAGGCTGGTTCTGTTGCCCAGCCACGAGTGGGAAAATCACAGGTCAATTAAACCTTTAACTCCCTGGTTTGAACCCGGTGCATATGGCTGGTGCCTAAAAAGAGCTATGGGCCCCAAGCCAGTGATGATTAGTTTTATATGTCAACATGGCTAGGCTGTAGTACTCAGATATTTGGTAAAATATCAGTCTTTCTGGGATAGTATCTTTCAGACAAGATAAACACATAAATTAATAGAATTTTGAGTACAGCTAATTACCCTACATAAAATGGAATCCGTGAGAGAAAACAGACTGAGGTCATCCTAAGAAGAGAGGATTCTGCCTACAGATGGTCTTCAGACTCAAGGCCCAACATCAACTCTTCTAGGGTCTATAGCTGCAAGACTCACATACAGATTACAGAGTTTCTGGCCACACAATAGTATAAACCAATTTCTTAAAATAAGTCTCTCACTCTCTCTGTTTTACACACACACACACACACACGTACCTTTATATACATGAAACATACACACATTCTATTAATTCTGCTCCTTTGGAGAATACTGCCTAATACAAAGTCTAAAAATGAATGGTGAATAAAAACAGAAGAGGGACACTGATGGAGTTTCACATAATTGTACATGTTCAGCAAAGTCAAACGCTACTGAAGGCTCAACATTTTCAAAATAAGAAGAGACTATCGAATAATAATCTTTCATCATTATGACATAAACAAGAGGAATTCCAGTAGTGTGCTGACATAAAACTGTAATGATTTAAAGGGTGGGTGGATATGATTATTGGTGACATCAGAGTGACACCTTTTTAAGATGTAATTGGTGGGGACACACCTACAGTGCATCTTAGAAGGATACAGGCAAACCTTTCTAAATGCAGAATACAAATGTCTTCATACAATAACTAAGAAAATGCCATGAAGGTTATGTTAATCAGTTTGATGAAAATAGTTCAGGTTGTATATGAAACCAGCACATTGTAGCCCTTGATTGCACTAATGTACACAGCTATGATTCAATAATAATAATAATAATAATAATAAATTATATTTGAAAGCTATTTATAGTTATAGTTCTGTAGGGCTCTATTCATGCCCTTTGCTATGCTTCATGTTAACTTTAGTTTTTATGATCAGTTTATAAAGTAAGATCACAGACCTTTTCATGCTGTATTTGTTTCCAAGTATTTTTTCCAAATCTGTTTTTAAATGTGTTTGATGCTAAATTGGTGGGTTTTTTGTAATGTAATATGATAAAATCTTATTACAAAAATTCTCAAATATTTAATGTTAAACATAATTAAGAAATCACAAAATAATACCTATGCAGTCAAGTGCTACATAATGCTTTGACCATTGGTGGATCACATATACTAAGGTGGTCTCAGAAGATTATAATGGCATATTTTTACTGTACCTTTTTCTATATTTATGTATCTTTAGATATGCAGATACTTACCATCGTGTAACAATTCTGCAGAACTCAGTATGGTAACATGCTGTTTGGGTTTATATGCTAGGAGCAATGGGATATACCGTATAAGCAGATGTGTAATCGGCTGTGCTACCTAAGTCTGGGATATACACTCTGTGGTGCCGTCACAACCATGAAATCAGCTAATGACCTATTTCTCTGTATGTTCATTTCTATGAAGATCAGAATTAGAAAAGAATGAACCAATGCTTAAAGAGGTATATGTATGTGTATGCATATATAAATGGCGTGTAAACCTTCACCTAAAAGAGAGTTATGGGTGCAAATTCACTTCAGTGTTGCACTGACAGGGGTGTGGGGTGGGTACAGGAAGAGGCTTCTGGGGTGGTGCCAATGTTCTGCTTTCTCTGGCTGGTGAGTACACAGACATTGCTGGTATTGTCTTTTAATTATGTTTCTTAAAATAGTAAATACATAATTTATTTCAAAGTTGTAAAAGTAAAGAGGGTGTTCAAGAAGGAAAGAATAGTTACTGAATCTGGCATTTTAGAGGTCTGTATTAGATTGCTGCTGCAGCCATAACAGTGTCACCGACTGTGTGGCTTAAACAATAGACGTTTTTTAATATATATATATAATGATTCTGAAGGCTAGAGGCCCCAGGTTAAGGTGTTGACAGGGTCCATTTCTTCGGAGGCCTCTCTCCATGCCTTTTCCTCCCTGTGCTCACATGTTTTCCCTTGGTGTGTGTCTGTGTTCTCATTTCCTCCTCTTATAAGGACTCCGTGTTAGGAGTCCACTCTGATAATGTTGTTTAACTTAATTACTTACAGACCCCATCCCAAATATAGTCTCATTCTGAGTTACTGGAGGTTAGAACTTCAACATATGAATTATGGGGGTGGGAGGACAAATGTCTGCCCCCAAAAGGTCATTGGTAATTTTAAGAAAGAAATTTTTATAAAATAGGGTGGGCGAAAGTCTTTATTTTTCCAAGCAAACCTCACAGCATTTACATTTTAAAGAGAGGAGGCAAAAAACAATGTTTTTGAAGATAAATAACAATATACAACATTTTATCAGATAATGATAATAGCTAAAGGTAAATGATAAAGGTGAAGCTGGAAAGGTGGGGAAAGACTGGAGGAAGAGGGCAGGGTGCTTCTTTCGAGTAAGAATGGCAAGGAGGGGCGTGGTCTGATGAGTAAGGCTGGAAAAGAGGGCGGAAGGAAGTGGGAGAACGGTCTGTGCAAGTATCTGGAGGGAAGGGAAAGTGGTCCCACGAGAACAGCACACAAGCCCTGAGTTGAGGGTATGTTGGGCTGTTCATGCACAGCAAGGAGACCAGTATGGCTGTGGCCAACCAAGCCATTGGAAAAATTCACAAAATTAGACCGAAGAAGTAGGTGGATTCTGAATCAGAGAGAGGTTGACAGGTCCTGGTTAAGGAGTTTGGATTTTATTCTAAATACTATAATGAGAAGCCATTGAACTATTATTAAGGTGGGAAGTGACATGACTAGATTTTTATTTTACACTAGAACATTTTACCTGCTCTTCAAGAGGGAAGTAGAAATCTCATCAACAATGGGAAAAATATCCGTGAATCTCTGAAAACAGGGAGAGCAGTGAGAAGCCAAATGGTAATAGTCCAAGAAAGCGATGGAGTTAGCTTTGGCCCGTGTCATAACAGTAGAAGCGAGAAAGCAGTTATATTCAGGATTTATTTGGAAGACGACCCAGCAGTACTTTCTGATGATTTGATGAAAGGTGTAAAGGGGATTTGGCAGAACTCCATGGATTTAGATTGGCACAGACATCTACTGAAATGACTGTCAGAATCGTCTACTGAAAATAGATGACAGAAGGAAATGAGGAGTAGTTCAGATTTGGACACGCTGAGTTCAATGTGCCTATTAGACATCCAGGTGGAGACAGATGAAAAAGGGATCATTCAGCTCAATTGAGAGGCCAGCTGAGGTCAGATAACATAAAACTTGTCAGGAAACCAGTTGGCATAGTTATATAACTTTATTTGCATTGCATACCAGCCTGGACACAAACACGGAGATAGCAGATGTTTGTTAGTGTTACCCAAAGTTGGCAAATTATATGGTTAACATAATAGGAGATCAAGGAAACCAAGGATTTATTACTTCTAGCTAAAGAATAATTAAACAGCTGAACAGTGTGTGTCCATTAAATATTTTTAGCTGTCAGTAACAAACTCTTAGCTCAAAATTGCTTAAGGAAGACCAGGTAGAATCAGTGTCTCAAAAATATAAGTTAGGAAGAGTTACTTAAGAGATCTCAATATTAGCTTCATTCTAAGGCTTGTCCTGCTGTGGTTGCAAACGTCTACAGTGGTATTAGGCATTATTGCACAGACCCCGTGAAAAGGAGAGGGTCTCTTTGGAAGCTACATCATCAAATGAGGTACCTTTCTCGGAAGCCACTTGTTAACCCTTCCCATAATGTTCAGAACTCGGTCACAAGTCTACCACTAACCTAGTAAAATGACATTTCCATGATTGCTCAGACTAATCAAGATGTGCCTCTGATCTGAGGCTGAGAAAAACCTTCTTCAAGGAGTGAATATTTGAACAAAATGTGAAGAACGTATTAGCAAAGAAGCAGAAAGAAAATAATTTATGCAAAATATTCAAAGTTAAATAATGAGATAAATAAACATAGATATAGGATATGCACTTAGAGGAAAGAGAGAAGAGGAAATTAGGCCAAAGGTCAGCTTCCTCAAAATGGAGAAAGGGATGGAGAATTACAGAACGGCAGGATTCTTCAAAAGGCAGGATTATTTTTGATTCTAGCAATAAGGAGTCTCAATCAATGTGGGTACTAAGATTAAAATCAAGACTTATGAGTTCGAGTAAATTACTAAATATGTTATAAATAGAGTTGTAAGAACTCTGATTCAAAGAAAGTAAACACAAGTTTATTAAAGAATAGTTAAATAGGCAAGTAGAGAGAAATATTTAAGGAATGATTTTAAGTCATTGTTGCTATAGAAAATTATGAATTGTTTTGTTTTGTTTTCTATTTTAGATTCATTATTCCACAATTCTGAAAGCTATGCAGTAACTTCTTAACATCAAGAGATGCATTTGGTGGTATATTCTCAATTGAGAATGTTTTTTTTTTTAATTTTTATTAAATCATAATTGTGTACTTTGGTGCAATCATGGGGCACAGTGTGCTGACTTTATATACAATCTAAAATATAGTGATTAAAAGGCCATGAAGGCTATGTTAAATAGTTCATGGTCACATTTT
>CAUYRH010022448.1:0-18676 GCA_963574655.1 Perodicticus potto | reverse complement strand
TGGGTAGGTGCAGGGCATTTGTCATTATTGCAAAAGCGAACTTTAATTTTGAATCTTTAGTTTGATTTAAGCATTGCTTTTAGTATGGCGCGGAGATCAGCTGTGCAGAAAGATGTTATAGCAGCACACACCTGCGGCTCTTCTTAGGTTCTGGACATTCCAGGG
The DNA here is from genome assembly GCA_963574655.1 of Perodicticus potto. Classification (NCBI taxonomy): domain Eukaryota; kingdom Metazoa; phylum Chordata; class Mammalia; order Primates; family Lorisidae; genus Perodicticus; species Perodicticus potto. Next base: position 18,511 of record CAUYRH010022448.1, on the reverse strand, counting down.
CAGCCAATATTGCTTCATCAAATACATTCTTTAAGCCTTTCTGTGTAAGTGCAGGACACCCCACATACAGCCTTCCGGTCTCTGGCCAGCTTTTCAGCAAGCTCTGATGTGATAGGCTTCTATTTGTTCTTGGCAAGTTTCTCAATAGTAGAAGGGTCATCCCTGAGATCAATTTGGGTCCCCACGGGCAAAAAAGGAGTCTTTGGACGATGGTGAGTTATCTCAGGCATCCACTTTTCTTTCACATTTTCAAATGCGGATGAAGAGATCACTGAAAAACAGACTAGAAATACATGTTTGTGGATAACTCATCGGTCATAATCTGTCACAATCCCCTTGCCCTGCAGTATCAAAAAGTCCAAGAGTATATCACTGTCCACCAATCATAACTGTGACTGCATAGTTGCCAAAAACAGCCGGAACATATTGAGATGGGAGACACGTTTTACCGTCGCCTACAACAACGCACTTAATTGTCTGCATGGCTGAAATAGTTTTGTATCCACTTGAACTATTTCAAATCTGGTGTTGACCTCAGCATCTCCACCAAGATGTTGGCAGCACTGCCCCTAATTAAGTTATTTTTGAAAGAAATGCAAAGCGCAGTAAGTATATTCTTCCTTTTACTCTTTTTCTTTTGATTAACATAATTTAAATGTGTCCTGGAAGTTGAACTGTAGATTCAAGTGTGTCTTGAGATAAGAAAGGTTGAAAAACACCACTTTAGGGGAGGCAGCAGACTCAGGAGAGATGAGCACTGGCTGCCTGGGCTGAGAAAGGACTCAGCACCCACTGAATATAGACCCATCTGCCGGCACCAAAGAAAGCCCAAGGGAGCCATCCTTCCACGTGAGTGCAGGACAGATAATATCATTTTGGGGGCTCATTGCAAGATGACCCTGCAGCACTCCTTGTTCAAAACTCATTATTGGCTCAGTGCCTGTGGTTCAAGCAGCTAAGGCACCTGCCACGTACACCTGAGCTGGCGGGTTCGAATCCAGCCCGGGCCCGCCAAACAACAATGACGGCTGCAACCAAAAAATGGCCGGGCGTTGTGGCGGGCGCCTGTAGTCCCAGCTACTTGGGAGACGGAGGCAGGAGACTCGCTTGAGCCTGGGAATTGGAGGTTGCTGTGAGCTGTGATGCCACAGCACTCTATCCAGGGTGACAGCTTGAGGCTCTGTCTCAAAAAAAAAAAAAAAAAAAAAAGTATCAAAGGAATTAATAAATTTTTTGAAGACAGCTATAATGTTTAGGAAAATCCAGTTATACCAAACAAACTTCAGAGTCTCTTGGCATTGATGACAACTCTCTGACTCAGGAGTACTGAAAAAGAATGAAGATATTTTAATTCAACTAAAAATCAAATTTATGGTTCAAAACTAAATTTTAAATTTAATTTTCTTTTTTTCTATACCAGACACAATATAATATCATCTTAAAGAAAAGTTTTAAAATATGGAAAGAATATCATAGCCTTTCAGTATTCAAGATGCTAAATATAATTTAAAGAATTCTAGGGCAGTGCCCGTAGCTCAGTGGGCAGGGCGCCAGCCACATACACCAAGGCCGGCAGGTTCGAACCCAGCCTAGGCCAACTAAAACAACAATGACTCCTGCAACAAAAAAAATAGCCAGGGCTCGGCGCCTGTTTCACAATGGTTACGGCACTGGCCACATGCACCAAGGTTGGCGGGTTCAAACCTGGCCGAGGCCAGCTATGCAAGCATGACAACTACAACAAAAGAGTAGCCAGGTGTTGTGGCAGGTGCCTATATAGTCCCAACTACTTGGGAGGCTGAGGCAAGAGAATTGCTTAAGCCCAAGAGTTTGAGGTTGCTGTAAGCTGTGACGCCAGAGCACTCTACCCATGACAATAGCTTGAGACTCTGTCTCAAAAAGGGAAAAAAAAAAAGAATTCCAATGAACTTGAACTACTGTAACTAGGGAAACACTAACAGTTGAAATTGACCAGTGAACATAGTAAGGAAAATGATAGTGATGGGACTTCTTCAATGGATATGAAACTAAAACCTTTAGTTGGTATCTAAAATATGAACTTCTATTTCTCTAGTTGAAATCTTGTAATACATTTACTACAATAATTTACTGAACACATTTCCATAACTTTTGCAGCTCTCACATTTAACTCTGGGGTAGTAATTACCAATGGAGAATTTTAGAGCTCAACCTAGTTTGTGAAAGGAATATGATGATAAAAGGAAAACTGTGTTTCTTTAGAAAATAAGACACTGGTGCAAGTAGGCATCGAAACTGTCTTAAAAAATGTATTGTCTATGACAGTAACATGCATAAATATTTTATAACAAATTATTAAATCCTAGTGATTTCTTAACTATTCTAAGTGATTTCTTATTAAGATAAAAAAATTCATACTTCCTATTACTATTTATTTAACAATTTAATTTGCAGAATTTATGTAGAATGACTTCCGGCTTGCTGTGATTTTTGTTAAAAAATAAATTATATACTACCCTCCAAAAATTGTACTTGAGGAAAGAAAATTACTTATACTCAAGGAAGGGACCCCTTTTTTTTCTAATTTATACAAAGCCTAGCTATGGGTGCCTAGGCACAGTTTTCAAAATGTTAAAAACATAATTTTTTCTTTTTTCCCCCCTAAACCCCAGCAGTTTAAGAAACATAATTCTAATACAACTAGGGATTCCATTTTCAAAACTCTTTAAACTTATTATTTAGTAGGAGACCAACAGAATGATAAAATTAGTTCAAAAGAGAATTTAGAAAACTAGATGTTTACAATAAAAAGGGGGAAAGGTAATGCTGAAATAAAGTTGCTAAATTAGTTAAAGGTATGCAATGATTAAAATCCTATAAGACTGGGTGGCGCCTGTGGCTCAGTGGGTACGGAGCTGGCCCCATATACTGAGGGTCGCCAGTTCAAACCTGGCCCTGGTCAAACTGCAACAAAAAAATAGCCGGGGGTTGTGGTGGGCACCTGTAGTCCCAGCTACTTGGGAGGATGAGGCAAGAGAATCGCCTGGGCCCTGGAGTTGGAGGTTGCTCTGAGCTGTGATGTCACAACACTCTACCAAGGGCAACAAAGTGAGACTCTGTCTCTACGAAAAAAGAACAAAACAAAAAATCCTACAAGACCATAACCTTTTGGTTTACCTTTCCCACCAAACAAAAAAGAAAATCATGGATCAGATCAAGCTTTACAGAATTACAAGTCTCTGTGTTCTAATGAATTATACCAATAAGCTTAAATTCCCTGAGTCAGTTGACCCTTAAGTGGATTTGTTAGCAAGTATTTTTAGCATGACATGAACCAACTTTTTCCTTCTCTCTCTCTCTCTCTCTCTTTCTTTTTTTTTTCAAAACATATTTTAAAAATATTTTATTTAATTATTTAGGATTGGAGAATAATTTCATAATACATTTAAGTTTTAAAATTCATTCATTCAACAAATATACATTGTTATCATAAAAATGTCCCAAGGAAGATGTAGTGCTGGATGCTGAATGAATCAATAGATAAATACATATATACGGAGAAATATACACCTTGAAATCTACCATACATGGTATAAATTAAGGATGAATAAAGAACATTTAAGTAAGTGCTTATGATGATATATTTTAAATATCATAAGGAAAAGAAAAGTTGGAAAATGTCATACCTCACATTATACCATTTAGTTCATATTTGGGCATATTTAAATAGAAGAGGCTATCAAGTAAGTCATAATTATAGAAATGACAATTTAGCAATAATAATAGCTATTGTTTCTTGAGTGTTTTTTTTTTTATTGTTGGGGATTTTTTTTTTTTTTTTTTGCAACAAAATCTCACTCTATTGCCCCAGGCTAGAGTGCCACATCCTCTGCTTAGCTCACAGCAACCTCAAACTCCTGGGCTCAAGTGATGCTCCTTCCTCATCTTCCCAGAGTTTTAGGAGTACAGTCATGAGCCACCATGCCCATCTCTTTGCCTTATTTTTATTAATAAGTTTTGGATAATTTTCCTTAACATGGGCCACTGTACTCCTGTATATTTACATTGAAGGAAGATTCAGTACCCGGTTTATCAAAAGAAAGAAAGAAGCTTGGCGCCTGTGGCTCAATGGGCTAAGACGCTAGCACGTACATCTGAGCTGGCAGGTTCGAACCCAACCTGGGCCCGCCAAACAACAGTGACGGCTACAACCAAAAAAAATAATAGCCGGGCGTTGTGGCGGGCGCCTGTGGTCCCAGCTGCTTGGGAGGTGGAGGCAGGAGACTCGCTTGAGCCCAGGAATTGGAGGTTGCTTTGAGCTGTGATGCCACGGCTCTCTATCCAGGGTGACAACTTGAGTCTCTGTCTCAAAAAAAAAAGGAAGAAAGAAAGAAAGAAAGAGAGGAAGGAAGGAAAGGAAGGAGAGAGGGAGAGAACAGATGGAGAGGAGGGAGGGAGAAAAGAAGGAAATCAATTCAGATCCACAAAGCATAGAAGAGTGAAGATTTTACTAAGGGACTGGCCTACCAGTTCACACCTGTAATCCTAACACTCTAGGAGACCGAGACATGTGGATCCCTTGAGCTCAGGGGTTTAAAACCAGCCTGACAAAGAGTGAGACCCCCATCTCTACTAAAAATAGAAAAGTAGCCAGGTGTGGTGGAGGCTGCCTGTAGTCCCAGCTACTTGAGAGGCTGAGGCAAGATGATGGCTTTAGCCCAAGGGTTTGAGGTTGCTGTGAGCTATGACACCATGGCACTCCACCCAGGGCGACTGAGTGAGATTCTGTCTCAAAACCAAAAAAAAAAGATTTTACTTTCCTTTTGCAGTGAGATGGAAGATGACAGAGAGAGTTACACAACAAAACTGAAATCCCACTAGATCCCCTGCTCACCACGCTCGTCCTTGTGACAGTTTGCCCTTTGGCTCTCCCCATCCTCTCTCTGCCCCTTCTTTTCTTTTTTCTATGAAAAGAAATATACCTTCTCCAATGTTGTACCCTCATACCTGCCCCCCACAAGCAAAAAGAGGATGTTTTGTACATTAAGATCCAAAATGAATGATGAATTCCAAACCATTTTCTTTTGGTCTTTTTATTGTCACCACTGATCAGGAATGATGCATCTTGACTCAAGAAGTAAAAAAAAAAGATCAGGGAGGCACCTGTGGCTCAATGGAGTAGGGCACCAGCCCCATATGCCAGAGGTGGTGGGTTCAAAAAATAAAAAAATAAACTGCAAAAAAATAAAAGAGAGAGAGAGATCAGATAAACAGGCTTGTTTCCAATCATTATTTCATGAACATGGACACTGGGGCCCATGTTTCCATATCTGTTACATCACTGAATCTTTGCTGTAAGGAAAGTAGGTAATGCTATCACTGTGTAACAAATTCAGTGACTGGGCTTCAAGGGGGTTGACACTTTACCAGTCGTAATAAATAGCAGGGTTCAGACGGAGATGTAGGCTTCAAATTCCAAATCTGGACCTGATTTCTTAAAGCCCAGCTCAGAGGTTATAACTCTTTTGTTCTGCTAGTAAATCTATGAATTGGTACTCAATCTAAGGTGCTACTTAGAAATCATTAAATATTTATTTCTTCAATTCCAAGATTTCTAAACCTGGGCACTACTGATACTGTTCTCTTTTGCAGGAGGATGTTTGTCCTGTGTATTGTAGGGTGTTCAGCAGCAGTTACTTAAAATCCATTAATTATTTATTTCCTCCATTCCAGGACTTCTCAACCACCTAACAATTGACATTTTTTCTCTCTTGCAGGAGGGTGTCCTGTGCATTAAAGGATGTTTAGCAGCATCTCTGGTTCTGCCCACTTGATGCCAGTAGCAAAACCTCCTGTACACACATTTTCCCTCCCCTAGTTGTAGCAAAGTCAGTCCCAGTTGCAAACCACTGTTTCACTCTATGTTGAATTCCTTTAGAATTTGCATGCACTGTGTTCCCTTCAGCCTGTGAGAGCATATGGAGGGTGAGCCTTAAAACTTCCTGCCTATGCCCTCTGTTTGGTCCCCTTGGACTTCCCGTAGGCCCCTCGCCTGCAGTAACTGCCATCCTTGCTGGGAACCTTTGTCTGTTCTTGGAGAATGTCCAAAACCTACTCAAATCAGCTTGATTTTGTATGCTAGCTCATCTAGTCTGCTTGAGTCAGTGGCTATTCAAGACTAGGAGTTAAAATCGAATTGGCTGCCCAAAAACGATTTACTGTAGGCTTCTGGAAATGTCTCCCACAACTGGATTAACTATTTTGATTAATTTGACCCGTCAGTTTGTTGAGAGGGAAGGGAATAGCCATTTAATTTATTTATTCACTAAATTTATTCAACTGAATAATTCATTTAGATGTATTCATTTATTTATTTAACTGATACTGGGACTGAGATGACTTGGTTTTTGACTAAATTGAACAGTTAATAAAAGGATCAGATTAGTTGTACGTTTAAATTCAGGCTGAATGCAGCTACTCTCCCCGTACAAATTATTTCATGTCCTTTATTTTCTCAGAGAATGCAGCTCAGTTAATAAATAATCACAATTTTTAGAGGCTGTTCCTAATTATTATTTTTTTATTTTTATTTCAGAGAGCATAAGATAATTTTTTTTCTTAAATTTCAAAACTTACTGTGTTGGGGAGCCATTGTGCTTGTATGACAGTACCTTTCTAGCAAGGGAGAGTGTCATTCGGGGTGTGTATATAGAACTCAGTATAATAAATGTGTGTCATTGTACATCCATGATGGATTTCCTGTGTGATGGAGGAGAGAATGAGAAGAGACAGACCAGAGGGTTCTCTTCACACTAGATTTCTTAGGAAGCTCGTAAAAAGGATTTACTGTATTTTGATTAATCCATCCTTCATCCACCTTGAGTGTCTCCATGGCAACCGGATATTCGTCTCCAAACGATGGGCTTTCAGACTATGGAAGGTTCATTCAGCTCCATACAAAACCTCCTGTATTCCTAAGAACCACATCTTTGAAATTCAGCATGCATAGACAACCACTCCCAAACCCTTGTCTGTGTTACTGAGGCCAATGTTATGATCATTTTATCAATGACAAGACACAATCATCAATTTTTGAAAGCATTTTCTCAGAGTCAACACAGACATCTGTCTCACCTCTATTCCTCAATAACACTAAGTATTTTAAGCTTAGCCTAAAGGAAGCCAGCTAAGCAGTCATTACGGAACTGTAAAAGAAAAAGATAGAGCGAGAGCTTGTTAAATGTTGGTTAGAGTAATTCAGCGCCTATTTGTCTATAGCAATCCACCAATTGGATGCGCTTATAAATTAGAATAACCTCTCATCAAAAATTAATGATCTTTTCTTAAAAAACAGTTATAAAGCAGAATCTAATTCAAGGTGTGCTAGCATGCAAAGGATATATATTGTGAATGAGGTTGCATGATTTGCCCAAGCTCTCACATGAGTTAGAAATGAAGACAAAATGAAGATATGGAGATCCAAACTCCCCCACACCTAGTTCTACCAACTCCACACATACAAGGCTTCCATCCTTGGTTCCAGCTTCAGCCCTGATTACAGACTGTGAGTCTTCCTCACTCTGAGAACAAGAATCCACTCCTTTCTTCCCCTCCCCAACTTGCAACTCTGCAATATGGAAAGATGGCATGGAAGGATGAATGTATGGATGGATGGACAAAAAGCTCCATTTTAAAGATCTAAAAAAAAAAAAAAGTGCCATTTTTTAAGCTACACATCACCAGAAGTTAGTATGGGGGTGGGGGGGGGATTTCATTTTATTTATCTTATATTATTCTGTATTCTTTTCTTTTTCAAAACCATAAATTACTTTTATAATCAACAAAACAAAAACAAGTAATCGCCAAAATCCAAAGTATACACTAAGGTAAATTATTTTCTGATGTTAAAAAAAGACCCCAAATCTTGACCATTTATGTGACGATAATGCAGTAAGTAGAAATTACACAATTTTTCTCATTCTCTCGCTTTAAAATAACACCAAGTTGTTTCTTTATGAATGATTCAAGTAATAAAACCAGGTTCTTTTATCCATATTATGAAACTAATAATCTCAACTTTTTTCCCCCTTACAAGTAATGTTGAATTAGTCAGATACACAGTTGAGCAGTCATAACTTGGATTAGTTGGAATTCATTCAAGAAGCCCAGCCTCACTTAAAATTGCTGCTGTCTGCAGTGTAATAAAGGTGATCGATGGCCTTCTGCAGCCATGCAATTCAGCTGTTTCTCCATTGTTGAAGGAGTGGCTTCTATGTGTGTGTGTGTGTGTGTGTGTGTGCATATTTCTTGAACATTCTGCAACTGTTTCCAACAGGGTCTAGTTTTGCGCCTCCTATTCACAATTATTTAAGAATAGTCTGTTAGTTTCCAATTACTATAGCTCAATTAAGGTTACCTATAAAAAAAAAATCTCATCAAAGATGGGTTGCTTACAAAAGGACACAAATACAAGAAAGATTTTATCTAATAAATGCAATCAGTGTAACCTAATCCTTTGTACCCTCAATGAATCTCAAACAATAAAAAATATATTAAAAAATATATACACCGAGAGAACCCTCACTACTTCCATCTCTCTTGGCTCTTTGTCATTTTGAGATAGAAGAAAACATTGGTTTCTACTGGTAACCAGAACTTTCATAAGATCATCAAATTAATCAAATTAACACAAGAGGCTTTAAATTAGGCTCCATGTCGCTTGTTTTTTTTTTTTTTTTTTTTTTTTTTTTTGTTTGTTTGTTTGTTTTGTGGTTTTTGGCCGGGGTTGGGTTTGAACCCACCACCTCCAGCATATGGAGCTGGCACCCTACTCCTTTGAGCCACAGGCACCACCCATAGGCTTGATGTTGCTTTTTAAGAATAAATGTTTAAATAAAATTGCAAATGAAGTAAATGCAGATTTTCAGCAGTGCCTTCCCCAACATCTCTCCAGCATCTCTGATCTCCCTCCCTTCTCTCCTTTTTCTTTCCATGTGACTTGCCTTGTCAGTCCATAATTTTAGAAAACAAATTATTTGACACTTATCTTGTGATTGATAACAATACATTTGTGTATGGGAACAAAGCAGAGAACTTAAGAAATACACTGTCTACTACCTTATGAAAGATTTGACTTCTAAATCAAATATATTTGATTATACATATAATTAATATATTTTTAAATAAAGGCTGAGTATCTATCTCTTTTCTGAAATCTTAGGGACCAGATGTGTTTCATATTTTTTCAGTTTGGGGGATGTTTGCATATATATAATGAGATATTTGATGGCTAGAACTCAAGGCTAATCACAAAATTTATTTATGTTTAATTACACACATAACTTGCATATAATTCTTTTGGGTTGTTTTTTTTTTTTGAAACACAGTCAAAAGTGGTAGAGTGCCATGGCATCACAGGTCACAGCAACCTCAAATTCTTGGGCTTAAGCAATTATATTGCCTCGGCCTCCCAAGTAGCTGGGACTACAGGGGCTCACCACAATGCCTGGCTATTTTTTTGTTGTAGTTGTCAATGTTGTTTAGCAGGCCCGGGCCTGGTTTGAACCCACCAGCCCTGTTGTGTGTGGCCGGCGCCCCAACCACTAAGCTATGGGAATTGAGCCAGCCTGCATAAATTTTGTACAATATTTTTTATAATTTTGCACATGGAGCCAGATGCAGTGGCTCACTCCTGTGATCCTAGAACTTTGGGAGGCCGAGGTGGGTGGGTTGCTTGAACTCATGAGTTCCAGACCAGACAAAGCAAAAGCGAGACTCCTTCTCTACTAAAAATAGAAAAACTGAGGCAAGAGGATAGCTTGAGCCTGAATTGGCGGTTGCTATGAGCTATGACACCACAGCACTCTACCCAGGGCAACAGTTTGAGACTGTCTCAAGAAAAAATATTAATAATTTTGTGCATGAAACAAAATTTGTTGAGATTGAACCATCAGAAAACAAAGGTGTTGCTATTTCAGCCACCCATGCAGACAATCTGTAACCATTTGACATCATCATCATTCCTGAGTCGGATAGAATTCATAAGCTACTGCTAAGCAACATTTTCCTACACTTACTCACATATGTAAGTACTTAACAATAAAAAATATGACATGGGGCGGCACCTGTGGCTCAAAGGAGTAGGGCACTGGCCCCATATACCAGAGGTGGCAGGTTCAAACCTGGCCTTGGCCAAAAACTGCAAAAAAAAAAAATGTGACATGCCATTAATACAGTGAAAAAGTAAGGTATTTAGGGTAACTAAGCAGCACAGGAGCATCACCAGATACCTGCATCAGCTGTTAGATGACAGAAAAAACAAAGACAGGCTTCAGTCTCTACCTAACATGCTGTGTTTTGATTAAAGATGCACTGCATGCTGTATTTTACTTTTTTAGATGTGAAGAAACATCAGAAGTAGTTGAGGGAGCGGGAAGTGGGTCTTCTAGGCTTTCTGCTGAGTAGCTTTCCTAAGTACTTTCTCTAGAATCATCTGCTCTATGAACACTCATGTTTGTCTTAAAGATCTTTCATTGAATTTGCAAATTGACATAATTTCTTGTTCTGTTCTGAATGCACACTACTCTAGTCCTTCAGTAAACTCATTGCACTTTTTCACCATGCCATCTGTAGGTATGTTTTCTGCAGTCTTAACCACATTATCTTCATATTCACTATCATTCCAATCACCTTAATTCAGAAGCATTTCAGGCTGGGCAAAGTGACTCATGCCTGTAATCCCAGCACTCTGGGAGGCTGAGGTGGTGGATTGCCTGAGCTCACAGGTTCAAGACCAGCATGAACCAGAGCAAGATCTTGTCTCTTAAAATAGCTGGGCATTATTGCAGGCTCCTGTAGTCCCAGCTGCTAGGGAGACTGAGGCAAGAGAATAACTTTAGCCCAAAAGTTTTTGGTTTCTGTGAACTGTGATGCCATGGCACCCTACCAAGGGTGACAAAGTGAGACTCTGTCTCAACAACAAAAAAAAAAAAAAAAAAAGAAGGAAAAAAAAGAACCATCTCAGCTATTTCAACATCAGGCAATGAACAAAAGACTGGATCCTCATATTAGATGTTTAAAAACCTCAATATCCATTTTTTCGAGCTTACTAACAGACTCTGAAGGTATATTCTTTGCATTTGTGAAGAAGTCATGCTTTTTTTTTTCACTTGACATATTGAATTTTTCAAAGTCACCACCTTGTGCATCATTTTCAAAGAACATAGTCACAGGCCAGAAATTGTTTCATGCAGGCACAACTGTGGCTTTAGTCACTGCATTCCAAGTGTTGGCAACAGTGACATCTTTCGTGCTAACCTCCTTTTGAAACCCCACAGACACACTTCTGTTTACTGCTGCTAGCAGGTTGTTCAACAAAGTGTTTTCATAGTTACTCTTGACATTAATCCAAAGATACCCCGATCACATAGCTGAACTAGTGGAGTCACATTTACAGGAAAATATATGGCATAAACATTATTGTTGGTGAGAATTTCAGCTGGAAGACAAGCAGACAGTTGTCAGGAAATAACAAGTCTCACTGTTGTCATTTAGTCCAGCTTCTCTGCAGTGAGTACAAGCCACTGGTGCAAAACGTTTGTTAAACCAGTCAGAAAAGATGTCCCTGGTAATCTGTGCCTTTTTGTTAGCATAATAATAGACTGATAAAAAATACATCCTTTATAACAACAGTAAGGATGGAAACTTCGCCTATCACAACTTTACACTTTTGCATGCCTGCTGCATTTGCACATCTCAGCACAGTTTTTCTGTGTCCTTAGAATCCATAATTCCTTCTATAGGGGCTGTCTCATCAGTTGTAGTCAGTGTCTATTTGGAGTGATGATGCTAAAACAGTGAAGTTTCATCAGTGTTGTAGACATTTTCTGGTGTCAGATTTTCCATCATCAATGACCTTGACAAAACTGTTAATGAATTCCTCTGCTGATTCCTGATTGGCAGATGCTATCTCATCACAAATCTTTAAAAACTTAATGCCATGTTTTTTTCTAACATTTCTGCAACAAGCCTATTGAATATTCGCAGTTCCCTTCAATTTTCAGTTCCTTGTGATAGTTCTTTGCTTGTTTTGTAATCAGCATACCATTAAGAGGCATGTGTTACTTTGATGTTGCTGAACCAACCCTTTCACAAACTACTAAGATCTTCCATTTTAGCGTTATGGAGGATGCTCCTATTTTTAATTAACTTCTGTTTATCACTTTCAGTGTAGAGCTTCAACATTTTGTCCTTCTGTTTCTTCAGGTTTGATATGGTGGCCATCTACACCATGGTCTGCTGTAAGACATTTGATACTCACACCTCCCTCCATTTTCTCCATGGTCAAGGTAAACACAAATGTTTCCTCTTTCTTTTATTTCTGCTACCCCTAGAGGTATGTGCAAGCTTTTTTGATATTTTCAACAATATATTTATATCTCAGATCAGAAAATAAGCAAAACAAAATGCAAAGACTAATGTATTTAGGTCTTAGCCCCATGTGGGACATTGTGAGGAGCCTACTATTGGTCTGTTCATCCTACATACACCCATGCCATTTTATTATACATTGTGGACATTTGGGCATGTATGTGAAAGATGCATAGAAGTTGGAGAGTGCTATGAAGCCCTTCTTTGCTTTTGGGAATGCTGAATAAATTGTGGGGCATTTTGCCTGCAACCCATTGCATGAAGTCAAGTGTGGAATTTTTTGTGTTTTCCCTTCCCTCTCTCATATTTTTTTCTCATGGTCCTGCTCACTTTTCTTTTCTTTTCTTTTTTTCTTTTTTCTTTTTTTTAGACAGAGTCCTACTTTGTCACACTAGGTAGAGTGCCCTGGTGTCACAGCTCACAGCAACCTCAAACTCTGGAAGGAAACTTTTGGGCTTAAGCGATTCTCTTGCGTCAGCCTTCCAAGTAGCTGGGACTACAGGTGCCTGCCACAATGCCTGGCTATTTTTAGAGATGGGGCCGCACTCTTGCTCAGGCTGGTCTTGAACTGGTGAGTTCAGGCAATCCACTCTCCTTGGCCTCCCAGAGTGCTAGGATTACAGGCATAAGCCACCTCACTGGCCCTCACTTTTCCCTTAAAAAAAAATAAGAAAGAAAAGATGTAGAATGTTCCACTTGTGGCATCAAATGGGCACTCAAAAAGTTTCAGATTTGGGAACATTTTGGATTTCAGATTTCAGGATTTGGAATACTCAACCTATAAAAATAAATATTTGCAAAGAAATACTGACTACACAGGGGTCTTGCCAGGTTTTTATCTTAAATACAATCTCAAATTCTTGAAACATGGGAGTTTGGTTTGGAAGAAACCTTAGAAACTATTTTAGAAACTATATACAGTGACACTAAGGTAGGTCAGGGCTAAGATACTTACTCAATATTGTAGTGTTAGTTAGTAAAGATTTAGCCCCTCACTGGTATCTTTCCCGTTACCCTTCTGCTTTTCCATAAGAGGAAAACAAAGGCTTGTATTTATTATGCACAACTTTCTTCATTTAAAGTGGCAAGGCCCATGTTGGGCCTGGTTGAAGAAATAAGGAAACTGAGACTCTGAAAAATTATATAATGTGTGTATGGTCACACAGCTACTAAGGGAAGAAATGTAATTTGAACTTTAAATTGTAACCTGACTCTGTCTGTGGCCACATCCAAGTTCAGACCATACTGCAAGACAATTATGAAAAGAGAATTTTTCTTTCTATGTTACCCACACTAGAGTGCAATGGCACCATTCTAGCTCACAGCAACCTCAAACTTCCAGACTCAAGCAATCCTTCTGCCTCAGACTCCCAAATAGCTGAGACTATATGCACTTGCCACTTCTCCTGGCTAATTATTCTTTTTATATTGTGTAGAGACATGGTCTCACTATGTTGCCCTGACTAATCGTAAACTCCTGGTTGCAAATGATCCTGCCACCTTGGCATCCTAAAGTGCTGAGATTACAAGTGCAGAGCATCATACCCAGTTAAAAGAGAATTTTTACAGACAATTTAGAAGAATCCATTAAGGAAAATACACATTAAGCAAAAACTCCCAGCTACTCAGGAGGCTGAGGCAAGAGAATCACCTAAGCGCAGGAGTTGGAGGCTGCTGTGAGCTGTGTGATGCCACAGCACTCTACCAAAAGCGATAAAGTGAGACTCTGTCTCTAAAAAAAAAAAAATTATTATTTAAATACTTTTGTCACCTCCCTGTAAAATTTCTTACCCTCAGATATACCTGTTTTCTCCTTATATTATAATAAGGAAAGTAAATTTTAATTACTTAATCAACATGAAAAGCCAGGTTTACATGAAAAAGTCCTTCTGTCAATCACCAAGACTGCATGGATAGTAATGCATGAATTTCACCAAAATTTTAAAAAAAACTGTTTTAGTGAGGAAACACATAGCCAGGCTAAGGGGAAAAAGCCAACACTGCAAAATCAAAGTGAATCCCTGTGGTGGCTCACATCTGTAATACGACCACTCTGGGAGAACAAGGTAGGTGGATCTCTTGGGTTCAGGAGTTCAAGACCAGCCTGAGAAACAGCAAGATCTCATTTCTACTAAAAATAGAAAAAACTAGCCAGGCATTGTGGTGGATGCCTATAGTCTCAGCTACTCAGAAGGCTTAGACCAAGAGTTTGAGGTTGCTGTGAGCTGTGATGACACCACAGTACTCACCCAGGGGAACACAGTGAGTCTCTGTCTCAAAAATAAAGGAGGGGTGAACTTAAAAGTCTTAACAGAAAGTGGAGATTGAAGCCAACGTGGCTCAGCATTCTTGAAGCTCGATGTGAGCTTTTTTTTTTTTTTTTGAGACAGCATCTCACTATGTAGAGTGCTATGGCGTCACAGCTCACAGCAACCTCAAACTCTTGAGCTTAAGTGATTCTCTTGCCTCAGCCTCCCAAGTAGCTGAGACTACAGGCACTGGCCATAACACCAGCTATTTTTTGTTGCAGTTGTTTAGCTGGCCCGGTCCAGGTTCCAACCCGCCAGCCTTTGTGCATGTGGCCAGTGCCATAACCACTGTGCCTTGGATGCTGAGCCTATGGAATGCTTTTGATAGGATGAACCTGGATGTTTAGGATTGCTGATGGTAAACATGCCAGAGGTCCATAGATATATAGAAATGATTCACAGGAAAATATCCCGTAATGGTTACAACCATCTGAGTATAAACAAGAGATAATTCATGGCCTAAATAACAAAATATTGATTTATCCCATTTCTAATGAATGTACTTTGATCACTTGGTTATGATGATGTTTGCCGAGTTTCTCCATTATAAAGTTACTATTCTTTTGTTGTAATTAATAAATATCTTCTAGCCAAGCATTATGGCTCAGACCTATAGTTCTAGATCCTCAAGAGGCTGAGGCAAGAGGATCACTTGAGCCCAGGAGTTGGAGGTTGCAGTGAGCTATCATGACACCACAGCACTCTAGTGCGAGTGACAGAGTGAGTCTCTGTCACAAACAAATTAAAAAAAAAAAGGAGACTTGAGCCCACCTCCTCACTCCCAACTTTCATATTAAAAGATTAAAAACAGAAAAAAATCTTCAAAGAGACTATGTAAATATACTATTTAATCATCAAATTTTGACCCATTTTATTTAATGTCCATTGATGGTTATTCCCTAGAATAATTATTCTGTGGTAGTTGCACATTGTTGACTTTCTAATTGAATCATTTATTCTACATGTATTAGTTGACATTTTTATGTAAGGAAGACTTTTCCCTTTTCCCCCATTTGTTTATTTGTTCATACCAGCAGGAACTCATGGATTCCTATTTTATTACTTGGGTTATGACATATTATTATTATTATTTTGATATTGTTGGGCAGAGAAATTGATACCTCAAAATATGGTATTTTGGCATGCTAAGCTGAAAAAGAAGACTCAAGGTCTCTCTTACCTTCCTCCCCCTCCTGTTGCTTCCTCCTCTGTCTCTCCCAAAGCACCAGATGAAGTTATTCTCTGAAGTTCTCCCAAAAGCCCACTGTCCATACCCACCAAAGCAGAAAACAATGACCTCCAGTCATTTTCCTGAGTTTTCATTAACTGAACTCCTATCACAGGAAGAAAGACTGAAGTTGGTCAACAAGCCTGGACAGACTTGTGTCACAAACCATTGTTTGCTTTGTGGGCCCAACAGATTCTGTCCTAGGCCATTGTATGTTCTTTGAACACACTGACTTCCCCTAAAAATTATATACTGCCCCCCTAAGTTCATCCTCACTTCCCTATCTTCCTTTCTCCTAAGAAGAGGGGTATATAACCATGTGTATACCATTGAGTTATTGGGTAATCAATCTTCTATGATTCCCCTGTGCTAGGCACATTAAAATAAACTTGTGTGCCTCTTGTCCTATTTTGATGAGTTGATGAGTTTCATTTTGTTTTATTGAGACAGAATCTCATTCTGTTGATTGGGCCACAGTGCAATGGCATCATCACAGCTCACAGCAAGTAGCTGGAACTACAGCTATGCACCATCATGCCCAGCTAATTTTTCTATTTGTCATGGAGATGAGGGGTCTCACTCTTGCTCAGGCTGGTCCTAAACTCCTAGCCTGACAGGCTTCAACCTCAGCCTCCTAGAGAGCTAAGATTATAGGTGGGAGCCACCTCACTGGGCCTGATTTTTCAGCGAAGCCTCAGAGGGTGAAGGGGAAGTTTTCTTTTGGCCTCTGGGCACCTTATCCCAGATTTGGCCAGTGGGCACTTATTGATTTTGTTGTTAATACCTGTTTGTTTTGCTTTGTTTTGTTTTTTACAGTAGGTACTCCTAAGGTAAAAATGCTCAAAAGTTTAAAATAAAGAGAAAAAGGATGATGTTTCATGTAATATATTTTCAAAATATATGAAACAATGCTTGACAGAGTAACTAGGAAAATCCACATAATCCAAAGCTGTTGGGTTTTTAACAAGTTCTGAAACTGATAGATGAAGCACACCAGAATTAACTAAGGGATACAGAAGATATGAATAACATAATTAAGAAGATTCCTCTAACACAGGGGTGGGGAACCTGCAGGCTTAAGGCCACAATGTGGCCTTCTAAGTCCTTAATTGGGGCTTTTTTACTAAACCTAAATTTTATAGAACAAAACCTTTTATTTTTATTAATACATTTTTGTTTATCTTTTATATAGTAGAAATTCCACAGTTGACCACTTCCTTGCATTGACCTAATTTTCATAGACTAGACATGCACCACATGTACATATAAGTGTGGTAGGTCTAGTTCCTGATGTTGACCACCTTGGTATGTTGGCCAGTTTGCTACAGTCCCTTGGATGGTCAACTTATAGAGGTTCTATTGTATTTTTATTTTATTTTAAAAATACATGTATTTAAAATACCAAAGAATAGAATAAATTTCAATGAAATAATCCTACCAAATTGACCAGCACAATTAGAATATTAGTAAGCGAGGGTGGAGTAAGATGGCGGCCGAGTATCAGCTTCCTTGCAGCTGGGCATGGTGAGACTGGGAAGAGAGAACTTCAGGCATCTCTGGCAGGTGGGATCTGCCCAGAAACTTCCCTTTGGGAACACAGGGAGACAGCGTGAGGCTTCTGGTCACCCTGAGGAAGGCAAAAGCGGCCGAGAGAGGACTTCAGGCATCTCTGGCAGGTGGGATCTGCCCAGAAACTTCCCTTTGGGAACACAGGGAGACAGCGAGAGGCTTCTGGACACCCTGAGGAAGGCAAAAGTGGCAGAGATTGGGCAAGTGGTTGCGTCTGTTCATTTGGTCTGATCCTGTCAGCAGCTGTGGGTGGCGCAACAGTCAGACTGCAGAGTGGAAAGGCCTTGCCTGTGAGCTGTTTGGGTTTCTTTTGGACTTGGCACTTGGTTGAAAAGCCTTGAGAGAACTTGGGCAGGAGTGTGGGAGGTTTTGAGTGTTGTCTGGGGCCCCAGACTGGGCCACTGAGCCAGACGGAGCTGCCAGTGTTTGGTGGTGGGCTGTGTGGAGCCATTGTGGGAGAACTGCCCTGGCAAGCTCCACCCTCAGGGTCACAGAACAGGCATCGAGTGGGAGCAAGTAATCTAGTGACTGAGCAGCCTAAAGGCGAGGACTGAGATGCCTCGCAGCCTTAGCCCTCAGGGGCATAGGGTAAGACCAGTTTTGGCACACTGGGTAAGTGGATAGCCACTTAAGTATTGATCCCAGCCACAGCGCTTTCCTGGGAAAGCTTCTGCTTGACCCAAGTTAGCAATTTAAAGTGTCTTCTAAGCAGGCTGAGGAGGATTTAGCTCTCCACCCAGCAGGGTTTGAGAAATCATTAGAAACACAGGGTCACTCCCTACAAAGACCCAGTAACAACAGAGTGATTCTGCCAGGGTCTGATCTGGGAGCGACACCTCCCCAACTCTGGGGACAGTCATAGGCAACAGTGAAAAATAATCATGAGGCAGAATCAACAGAAAAACTCTGGCAATATGAATAACCAGAGTAGATCAACTCCCCCAAGGAATGACAAGGTAGATGAAGCACAAGATCCCTTGCATAAGCAAATGGCTGA
>CAUYRH010022446.1:0-17245 GCA_963574655.1 Perodicticus potto | reverse complement strand
AGGTGTACGTGGCTGGCGCCTTAGCCTGCTGAGCCACAGGCACCGAGCCTGTTTTTGCTTTTTATTTCATTAACTTATCTTTATTTCATTCCTTCTGATGTCTTTGAATTTTCCTATGATGCCTTATATATTTTCTGAAGTTGAACTCTCAGTAATTTACTCCTTTTTTTCTAAAAGAAATGTTTAAGGCTATTAATTTTTCTCTAAGTACTGCTTTAGCTACATGTTCAAAGTTTTTTGTTTTTTTTTTTTAGAGACAATGTCTCACTTTGTCACCCTTAGCAGAGTGCTGTGGTGTCACAGCTGACAGCAACCTCCAGCTCTTGGGCTTAGGCGATTCTCTTGCCTCAGCCTCACAAGTAGCTAGAACTACAGGTGCCCGCCACAATGCCCAGCTATCTTGTTGTTGTTGTTGTTGTTGTTGTTGTTGTTGTTGTTGCAGGGTGGCCAGGGCTGGGTTTGAACCCGCCACCCTCGTTATATGGGATGGGGCCCTACTCCCTGAGCCACAGGTGCCACCCAACAGTTTTGATCTTTTATTGCTATTCAGATTGGAGATTTACATCATAATACTTGCCTCTGTTTTTGTGTTAATAACTAGCATCCTTTTCTTTCAGCTTGAAGTACTCCCCCTAACATTTCTTGTAAGACATGTCTAGTGTCAGATCTTGTTTGTCTGGGAAACTTTATTACTCCCTTTTCTCTAAAGGACAGCTTTGCCAGGTGATGTATTTTTGGTTGAGAGATTTTTGTCCTTTAGCACTTTAAATATATCATCTCACTCTGTCCTGGCCTATAAGGGTTCTGCTGAGAAATCCACTGCTAGCCTCATTGGTGCTCCTTATATATGATATGTTCTCTTCTTTGGGGGCTTTCAGGATTTTCACATTGCCTTTGATTTTTGACAATTTGTTTATAACGTGTCTTGGTATAATCTTATTTGAATTGAATCTGATTGAAGCCTTTTGACCTTCTAATACCTAGCTATTTATGTCTTTCCTCAGATTTGCAGAGTTTTCTGTTATTATTTCTTTAAGCTTTCTGGCCCTTTGTCTTTCTCTTCTTTTCAGACTCCTATAATTTGAAACTTAGCTCTTTTGATGTTGTCCCATAAATTCTGCAATCTTTCTTTATTCCTCTTCTTTCTAGTTCTTTTTGTTTGTCTGGTTGCATAATTTCAAACATCCTGTCTTTGAACTCACTGATTCTGTCTTCTGCTTCATTGAATCTGTTGTTGGAACACTCTGTGGAATTTTTCAGGTCAGTTAGTGTGTGTATGTTAGCTTCAGAATTTGGTTGATTTTTTTTTTTTTTTTTAATGATTTCTATCTCTTTGTTTAAATTTTATTCATATATTGTTTTCCTGATCTTGGTTAGTTGAATATCTGTATTCTCTTATAGCTCACTGAACTTCTTAAAGATATTTATTCTAAATTCTTTATCAAAGAGTCCTTAAATCTTTCTTTAGGGTTAGTTTTCTGCTTTGTTTTTTTGTTGGTGTCATATTTCTCTGATCTTGATCCTTCTGATTATACATTGATATCTGCATATTTGAAGAAGTAGGGACTTATTCCAGACTGAATTTGTCTGGGAAAACCCTTCACCAAGTGGTGCATTCAGAGATTTCAGCCAGGTGTTCTAACATGATTTGTAAATGGACTTGCTGCTAGAGTCATCAGGCAAGTTGGCCTAGGTGCCTGGATTAGCAGGGTGGTAGGCTTGGGTCTATGGGATTGGGCCTAGAGCCTAGTCCACTGGGGTGGATATGCTGAGTCCACAGTGGTGAGCCTGTAGCTGTGTCTGTGAGAGGAGGTGTGTGGAGCCTGTATCTATGTGGGCCAGCCTGAAGCTGAGACTCTGGGGGTCTACTCAATGGTGAGGGTGGTTGGAACCTAGGGATACTGGGATTGGCCTGGCCCTGGGGCAGTTGGAGCCTGAGTCTGTAGGGGTTAGCCTGGTGCTTGAGTGGGCCTGGGGTGAGGCTACTGAGGTGGGGCCAGGAATGTTGGGGCTGGCCCTTTGCTGGAGCCAGTCTGGATCCTGGGGCCCTGGGGTTGTCCTCGTAGTTGGGCCATGTTAGAGTCTCAATCTTTGGGTGGCCTAGAGTCTAGGACTATGAAGGCCTTCTTGGTGTTGGACTTTATTAAGGCAGACCCAGAGTTGAGGTCTGAGGCAAAGTTCAGCACTTGCTTCCCTCTCCTTCTCCCAAGCAAAGGATATTTGTCTTCCTACTGTGCTGCCTGGGGTTACAGGATGGATGATGTGGGTAATATATAACTACCTGTCTTACCCTTTTTGGTGCATCTCTTCTTATTGCTGTGCTACACCTAGGTGCTGTAATCTCCCATATGATTTCCTCAGCTCTTATGTATTTTAAAGGTATTTTTATGTATGGATGTATGGTATTTTTATGTATGCTGGTTCTGTGGGAGGAGGGACAAGTGCTGGAAAGTTGTATTTTGGTACCTTGCTGATGTCCAGATTTCTGTTCTCTATTATTGTTAAAATTAGTAATGTAGCTTGTTTTAATTTTTAACTTTAACTTGTGATATTGCTGCTTCTTTTATGCTTTTAAATGAACTCATTAAGTTTTCTTCTGCTTTTTCTATGCTGCTTTAGAAGTTATCTCCTTCCATTATCATCATATCATTCAGGTTTTAAAATGTATATTTCTAAGGTTAAGGGTGGTGCCTGTGGCTCAGTGAGTAGGGTGCTGGCCCCATAAACCGAGGGTGGCAAGTTTGAGCCCAGCCCCAGCCAAACTGCAGCAACAAAAAAATTAAAAAAAAAAATCTTCATTAAAAAAAAATTCTAAGGTTAATTAATATTGCTACCTTTCTCCTGAGAGTGAAATTCTCTCCATCAATCCCCATCTTCTGTGTTATTATTGTCTGATATGGTAGTTGTATCTTATTTTCAACCTTCTCAAATTAGTCTTTTTTATTATTAATAGTTAATGATTATTTGTATATACTAATGTGTATAAATTTATTCATCATTGCTATCTGCTTCTTTCTTGGTTCAATTTCCTTCTTAGAGAAGGTCATCCATTAGTGCTTGATTCAGAAAATGATTCTCAAACTTTGCTTGAAAATGTATTCATTTTTCTTCAGTCTTGAATATAGAATTTTGGATATTTATACTTTATCAGTGTTTTTTAAGATATTATCTCCTGATCTTTGATGTTGCTGATAGGAAATATGCTTTTATTTTGATTATTTTTAGGTAGGATCATCTATCTTTTCCTTCTAGTTGTTTAAGATATTCTTTGCTATTTCATAGGTTTAAATTTAAATTTATTTTTATATACCTCATTAAAGACCTATGCTTCTTAAAACTGAGGATATGTGCCTTTAATCATTCTGAAAAACTATCAGGCATATTCTTTTCAAATATCTTATTCTCTGTTTCTGTAACTCTTCTCACATTTATGTAGTTTCTTTAGTCTATTGAGTCTATTCCGTTTATTCTAATATTCTTTTATATTTTTAATCTCTTAACCTCTCTCCTTTATTTTGGATAATTTCTTTGGATCTACCAACCAGCTCACTAATTTTTTCTTAATTTTATCTAATCTGTTGTTTAATCCTCCTAAAATGCTTTTTTCTTGGTTTCATGGTCTTTATTAAGTTGTCTGGTTCTTTTTCACATCTTTCTATTCTTTATGCATAAGAGAAACTCTTTGGAATTTCTTTGTTTCCTTTAAATTACCTTAATAATTTTAAATGTCATTTTATATTTTCTTTTAGAAACTTTGATTATCTTCAGAAATTTTAATGCTAATTCTTGTGCTCATTTTGTCGTCTTATGCAGTGAGCCTTACTGTGAACTGTATCCTTGCATAGTTTAATTTCTTTTCATTACAAGTAGATCTTTATCAGTGTTCTCTGGAGGGTGAAGCAGTGTGTATTTGTAGAAATTCAATGTGCCTAAGTTATGGAAATATTGCTGCAATAGGAGTATTAGTTGTTCATTATTCCTTCAAATACAATCTTCCAGTGTTACACAGCTGTTGATTTGGGAGATGGGATTCAATTCTAGTCTGTTTGATGCCAGAGTCTATAATCTTAACCATGGAGCTATATTACCCTGTGCTCTATCCCTGCTTTTCTAGATTAGCCATTGCTTTTTCCCCCTTCTCTTTCTCTGCCAACTCATCCTTGCTTCCCATGACTGATTTCATGATCTCCACAGAGGAGTTCTAAGCAAAGTCAAATACTCTTTATGGGTGGGATTAAAGATGGTAGTGGGGCTCAGCACCCATAGCACAGTGGTGACGGCGTCAGCCACATACACTGAAATTGGCGGTTTGGGCAAGGCCAGCCAAACAACAATGACAACTGCAATAAAAAATAGCTGGGCGTTGTGATGGGCACCTGTAGTCCCAGCTACTTGGGGGGCTGAGGCAAGAGAATCGCTTGAACCCAAGAGTTTGAGGTTGCTGTTAGCTGTGACACCAGAGCACTCTACCAAGGGCAACATAGTAAGACTCTGTCTCAAAAAAATAAA
Source organism: Perodicticus potto (assembly GCA_963574655.1). NCBI lineage: Eukaryota > Metazoa > Chordata > Mammalia > Primates > Lorisidae > Perodicticus > Perodicticus potto. Next base: position 12,736 of record CAUYRH010022446.1, on the reverse strand, counting down.
TAAATAAATAAATAAATAAAGATGGTAGTGGAAGAAACCTCAAAGAATGTGTGTTTACTAAGTACTTATTCCCTGTAAGTAAGAGTTTTAAGCACAACAGAGAATGCAGCTTAGAAATTCTTGAAACCCAATAGATTTGAGGGAAAAATAATTTGTAAATTTTGAAAGTATGTTAATAATCATAGTACCTGTCAACTAGACAGTAAGTACTGTTTGTAATCAATTTAATTCTAATTTGCCCATTCTTATGAGACGTTTTTTGGAAATAAAGCAGGTATAGTTATTCACTTTGTGAGATTCAGTCTTAAATTAACAGTGTCCATAGACCTTAGAAAACAAGAAAACTTTCTCTGTGTATCAGCCTATAGTGATGAGAACATGTAGCAAATTAAATATGACAAAAAATATTACTGTGGCACCGAGGGAAAAACATACCTTGCCATTTTAACAGCATGGGTATTGTCCTCTTCTACCACTAAGGGGATTTTTTTTTTCTTTTCTATAGATAATGGAGATAATTCTTTCTTCTTGCTTTAGACTATTTCTAAGACACTACAGATAAGATCAAGATTTAGTTTTATAAAAGCCAAGCAGGTAGAGCAAGTATTTAGATCAAATTCTAAAACCCAAATATTCTCTGGTTGTTATAGCTCTGTAATGGCCTGACTTACGTCCTCCCCCAAATTCACATTCGGAAGCTCTAACCCTTAATGTAACTATATTTGGAGAGGAGGCCTTTAAGGAGGTATTTCAGGTTAAATGAGGTCATAAGGGTGGGATCCTAATAAAGAGGACTAATACCCTCAGAAGAAGACAAAGAGACACCAGGAGGACACACACAGACAAGAGGCTACGTGGGGACACAGAGAGAAAGTGGTCATCTGCAACCCAGGGAGGGAGACCTCATCAGAAACAACCTTCCTAGACCATGAACATGGAATTCCAGTATCCAGAAATGTGGATACATTTCTCTTGTGCCACCTAATCTCTGGTATTTTGTTATGGCAGCTCTAGCTGAGTGATCCAAGTTCCCTTCCTTTCTATTGCAAAGTATTTGATTGGTTAATGTATAATATTTACCTAAACAAGCAAAATATAGTTCACCGAAGTAAACACTGGAAAAAAACTACCCATCAATCTGTCTAAACTAAACATACTGTGAGGAAATTTACTTTTTTGTGACATTGAATATACCAACAGTTATGTTCAAAAACACCTAAACTATTTCTTTATTTTTAAAATTATATGGAGGCTTGGTGCCCATGACTCAATGGGCTAAGGCACCAGCCATGTACACCTGACCTGGCGGGTTTGAATCCAGCCCGGGCCTGCCAAACAACAGTGACGGCTGCAACCAAAAAATGGCCAGGTGTTGCGGCAGGTGCCTGTTGTCCCAGCTACTTGAGAGGCGGAGGCAGGAGACTCGCTTGAGCCCAGGATTTGGAGGTTGCTGTGAGCTGTGATGCCACAGCACTCTATCCAGGGGGTGACAGCTTGAGGTTCTGTCTCAAAATAAATAAATAAATAAATAAATAAGTAAAATTATATGGAAAACCTTCTTTACACAGCAAGTGTTCTAAAGGAATAAGAACTAGGACCTTGAACAATTTTCAACATTTGTAGACTTTAACGTAATTGTTGCTTAATAAGTCATTGAGAATTATTTCACAAATTTAAAATACAAAAAACAAGGGGGTGTTCTCTTTTTCATTTAGGGACTAGTCCGGTGCACTACCAAAGACTGCTGCCTTTAAGTGCATATGTTTTGAATAGTAACTATGTGTTTAAGAATCTGATTTCTAACCAGCCCTTGGTCATGGACATCAGGCCTAACATATGTAGAGATACTTATATTTCCCCCTCAAATCAATCACTTAGATTCTGTTAATTCAGTTTAACACTAAAGAACTTTTTTCATCATACATCACACTTGTGTCTCCTTCAGAGAAGCATGAGCCATTTCCCCACAGATAGTGCGATTTGCTTTTCATTAAATGTAACTAGAAAGATTTTTAAAACTCTAGTTTCTTAGTTCTGAGACCAGAATGGGATTTGGTGGGATTTGAATGTTGGGGATGTATAGCTTAGAACGGAAGCCAGGCCAGTAGCTCTCATTAGTAACTTGTCACTGGTGAAGAAGCTCTTCTAGGTGGAAACAACACATTTTCACAAAAAAAGGAAATGTTCTTCCTTTTGCAAAGGATGGAAAGATTTCATCTTAATTAGAAATTGTCATATGCTGGAACTTTCTTTTCTCCCTGTTGTCCCTTTTTTCTCTGCTTCCTGGTGCTTTGTTGCAGAAGGCTCCTGAGTGAACTCTGGGCCTCCGTAAACGCTCTCCTCCTGCTCCTCATTTGCATTCCATCTCCTAATCCTTCTGGCAGTCCCTTCACTTTCTCCTTACGGGCTGGTCTCAGTAGCTCTGTGGAACACCTACAAGATGCTCCTGGGTCAGGAATTTGCAAGACAGACCAAATGACGTAATCCACGACTCCAAGGGGTAATGGTTTACGCCTAATGGCCTCCAAGGCCTGAACCAATAGAAGAAAGAAAGACACTTGTGTTTTTGTGTAGTGTTTATTCTCCTGATGAGATTGTTGACACGGTATACATCTTTTTTCTCTGAAGAGTTCGCAATGCAGTGCCAAGGTTCAGTGATAGAGCCAAATCTAGCTTACAGATGGCTATCTTTCATTCTGAGAAAGAAGATTTTGGGATTTTTTGGCACCTTCCCTATGGACAGAGTTTGAACACGTGTCCTAAATGAACCCAGAGAACTAGCCCCGCACGATAAGTAGAAACTAGATTCTCTAACAACATTCACGAATAATGAGGCAGGTATGTGGTATCATTTTGAAAGCATTAAAAAAAAAAAAAAAACTAAACAAATCATATAATCCCCAAGTGTTTCCTGCACTAGTGCTGAAGATTCCACTGTGAGTTATTAGCTTAGGAAACAGGCTGAATAATCAGAAGCCAGGTCAGGCTAGGGTATTTAGGACAGTTAAGACTGATCAGAAAGTAATGAGCAGATGGCTTTTTGCTCTTTTTGGAGGGGAATAGATAAAAGTAGGGTTAATTTGAGAAGGAAGGCAATAGATGAATAAGTGGTAAAGAGCAAGAGAAGACATAAAAGGGAAAAAAGAAAGATGTAAACAGGGCGAGGGTAATAGCTTCTGCTTTGGGGGCCAGTTGTGGCATGGCATTCTCCCCCTTCTGGGTAGCCCACTGTAGACATTCCAGATCCTCACCTAAGTCAAGGAAGCATAGATCTCATGCCAAAGAGCTATATCGGGAGGACAGGGTTTAGAGATCTAAGCCTTAATTCCAGTTTTGCCACTAAATAGCTATGTTATGAGGCTGAAAAAAAATGCATCCGTATTGGTCCACAATTCAGAAAATCCTGGAACCGAATGTGTTTTGAAAGTCAGAATTTGTCAGTTTTTTGAAATATAACATAATGCATGTGTCATATACAGGGTAACCATAAAGTTTGTGTGCAATTTAAAATGGTGAAGTATTTTAAATCTCATAGGAACTTTATGGCCACCCTGTATAACACAGTACTTTTAGGGTCTGACCAGAATCTGAAATCAAATGAATCAAACGTGATTTTATTTCTTTATCAAAAGTGTGTATTTTTCATGACCTCATCCTGCTGCTAATGAACTATGACTTTGAGCAAATTAATTAACTTCTTTGTGCCTCACGTTTCCCATCTAGGAGGATAAAACGATTTATTACATTTTCAGCACACTTTTGATAAAGAAATAAAATCACGTTGTACTATTGCAACAAATAAAACTATTAATAGTTTTAAGGCAGGTTTTGCTGCCAAATGAGATGTCTCTAAAATTCCCTAAACATTACGGATCACAGAACTTTTTGAATTTTGGCTTTTTAGGATAAAGGATTGTGGACTGTACTAAGCCAATTCTTATTTGTCTCTTAGCTAAAGCCCATGCTTTTTATAAAATACAGAGGAAAAAATGTATATACATTTTAAGAAAGGAAAAAACTGTCTTAAAAGTGTAATACTATGGGCCCCTCTTTACTCCTCTAAAAGTGTAAGTCCTCCAGTATACCAATAATGTTTGTTATCTTATATATTGTATGTTGTGTCTCTTGTAATTGCAGAAGTCAAATGTGACTTGAGTATTACAGGGGGACCACAGCATCATGGTTAAGGGAGAATAGTACTGCAGCTCAAGTTCATGACCTCATCCTGCTGCTAATGAACTATGACCTTGAGCAAATTAACTAACTTCTTTGTGCCTCACGTTTCCCATCTAGGAGGATAAAACGATTTATTACATTTTCAGCACTTAGAATTCTGCTTGGCACCTAGTATTTAACAGGTATCAATTTTCTTTATCCTAGGAATTGTGCTAACTAACTTGTTTCATTTGCTTGTTTCTATGTTGGGGGGTGGGGAGGACTGGTGAGATGAGGCACAGAAATGGACAGGTGGTTATTTGCAGAAGGTACTATTCTCATTCCAGCATCTGTCCTCCAGTCCTGCTGCAGGTAACTCCCCTTCCTACCTACCCATCTCTGTGCTTGATTGACTCTCCATATTTGTAAAACTGGGAATGCCAGTCTACTTACTGATAAGATTATGTTAAAGAAAAAAAGCATACTGAATTGAATTTTTCACAAGAGGAATTACTATTTTCTTAAAAGACAAACTGTATTTCTGCCACTAATTTTGGCCTTTTGGGTTACTAGGAAAAGTTAGCAAAGCCTGGAGGACTTGCCTTATACTTAAAACATATGTCTAGGAAGTGAATCCAGATTAAACAATACCAAAATGAAACAGAGTATGTTTCCATGAACTCACTCATCTTCCCCTAGCCCAGGAAATTCTGCTTATAATTTTCAAGATTGCAGGCCAGAGGTTTGCCCCTGTTCCTGATGCTAAAGTTTTATCTGAGCTGTGACTCATGTGGCTGCTAAAGCAAATCACTGATCCTAGAATAAAAACTCAGCAGGAGCAGAGTAATTCAAGTGCCAGCCTGAGTGGAAGCTTCAATCTAAACTGAGTGACATATAAACTTTGGACAGAGTTTCAGTCTCATTGAGAGGGTGTTTCTTCGCAATCTATTATTTATGTGATGAAAATCTTTTTTCCTTACAAAATCGCAGTTCTCAAGTTGAGTAATTGGTAAACACAATAGTAGCAGATGTTTCAGTTTACATATGCACCATAATCTAAAGCTTCCCTTTTGCCACCTAAATCCTAGTCATTTGCTGGAGTTTTTCATATTTACTTAAAAAAAATACATGAAAAGTACTATCATCACTGAATGGTTATTAGTCTACCTGGGGAATAAGTGTTAATATAGGAAGAGACTGAGAAGAGGGTTTTCTTTTTAGTAGTACATTCCAAGGAATTTATAATACTTGCCTTTTCACCACTGTCAGACATGACAAGACTTTTGAAATGGAAAAAATTCTTTCTGTGGTTTCAGATCAGCCATATTTACCCCCACTTCACTGCCTTCACTGACTTGCTTAATTAGATTTTCCTTAAAAAATATTGCTCTGGGCCAAATATTTGTGTGCCAAATGTCAGCCTTGAACATTATCTTCAATGTGAAATTATTAACCTCTGAGAAACCTAATAGAATCTTAATTATACTGATGCTATTGGAAACTGGTGTAAGGGTCTGATTCCCCTTTTCTGTTTGTCCCTTCCTTAGTTTTGATTTATTCTAACCAAGGTCATTAATTCAGAAACTTACGAACGCCCACCTCCAAGAAACCACATTTATAACAAAGGTGGAGAATCTGTCATTCAATGATTTTAGAATGCTCTATACATAAATTCAAAACTCTTAATTACCTATAGCATTTCAGTTTATCTATCACTGAAAGATATTTCCTGATGAAGTAGAAATATTAGCATTTTTTAGGGTATTTGGGCAAGCTAATGATGGGAGAAAATAGTAACTCCTGTTTTGAATAACAATATTTGCTTTTTTAAATGACCACAGCAAAGCAAATATGCTATTGAAATTTCTCTAAACAATTGCATGCCCCTGGCTAAGCCAGTTAGCTTAGATCCCTACCATGAAGGTATCCTTCAGTTGTAACAGGTGACCATGGAGCTAAGATATTCTTTTATATCTTTCCAACTCTAGGATTGGGTTGTACATATTCTGAAGAAGAAAAAGCAATGATAGATAAACCTGCTCATAGTTCGAACTGCCACGAGCTCGTTCAAGAAAGATGGACCTTTGCCTTGTTTTATAAAAAGTTTTTGTGGCAGTGCCAGAAATGTTGGATCTAAGACTTGCCAAACCTTAAGATTGAACTTTTGGTTTATTTAACTATGGGGAAGCAAGAAAGAAGATATATAACACCATTTGGAAGCAATTAGACAAATCTACAATGTGGGACAGTCTGCTTGTAAACTGACCTGATCTCTTTAATGACTCGTAGTAGTCAAATCAATGTACAAACCATTTTTTCTGGATTCAAATCCCAAAAGAAGTCAAATTAGTTATGGAAAGACATGTGGTGGGGTGGTAGAAGGGAACCACTGAAGAACTCTGAATATGGGCTAGATCGAGTATGATACCAGTTAAAATGTGGTGATGTTTGAAAGTTGTTTGGAACTATTTGAGCAATATACTAGTAAATATGGTGAAATATTGATACCAGTTTAATCGAAATAGAACATATGGGGAGTCACAATATTAGTTTTTCTACTTTTATGATGGTTTGAAAATTTTCCTAGTGAAAACAAAAATAGCACAAGAACGTATGAAAGAAGAAAATTCTGCAACATTCTTCAGAGTCATGCTTTAATTCCTTTATACTGCTTAGAGTCAGGATGTGTTTGTATAGATAACATAAATTTCATGCTCATTTCCTCTTATTCTGCTCTTCATAAAGATACAGAACATGTAGGGTTATAACTTGTGTTTTTGAAACAAGGGATCCATGGGCCCCTGAGTTTCTCTGAGATTGTTTTGGGAAATTTGAGGCTAAAACTCTGTTAATGATTAGAATAAATGTTATTTGTGTTTTTACTGTGTTGACATTTGCACTGATGGCATAAAAAATGGTGGAAAATTGCTATTTGACAAACTATTAAAATAGATTTTCCAAATAGTGACATATATTCAACATTATTGTCACATTAGCAAATTTTATTTTATTTATTTTTATTTATTATTAAAAATATGGAACGCTTCACATTAGCAAATTTTAAATGAGAAAAAAGACTTTGTACCATTTGTAAATAAAAATGCTCTTTATAAGAGAGGAAAACTGCTGGTGTCTGAACATGAGAGATTTTTTTCTGAATTGTTTCAGAATAAATTCCATACCTCCTGATCCTTTATTCCTAAATATTTCAATGTGTATTCCCCACAAATGTTCTTTCACAACTGTAGTATATTTATCAAGGTTAGTAAATATAACTTTGATTGCAATATTTTATTTATTTTTACATTTTATTAAATTTCAGAACATTAAGGGGGTACAAACATTTTGGTTACATACATTGCTTTTCTGCATTTGAGTTATAAGTGTGCTCATCACACAGATAGTGGCCATTGTACCTGCACTGTACCTTCTCCTCTTTACCCCCTTACCTCTTGGTTTCCATTGAGTTTTACTACCATATGTGCACATAGGTGTTGATCAGTTAGTTCTAATTTAATAGTGAGTACAATGTGGTGTTTGTTTTTCCATTCTTGTGATACTTCACTTAGAAGAATGGTCTCCAGGTGGTTACAAAAGATATTAGGTCACATTTTTTTAGTGGCCGAGTAGTAATCCATTTTATACATCTATCACATTTTATTAATCCACTCATGTACTGAAATGTTTGGATTTATTTCACATCTTTGCAACCCTTGAATTGTGCTACAGCAAATATTCGAGTGCCTGTGCATTTTTGACAAAATGACTTTTTTTCCATTGGGCAAATGCCCAGTAGTGGGATTGCTGGATCAAATGGTAGGTTTACTTTTATTTTTTTTGAGGAATATCCATACTATTTTCTGTAGAGGTACTAGTTTTCAGTCCCACCAGCAGTGTATGAGTGTTGCTTTCTGTCTGCATTTATGCCAGCATCTGTTGTTTTGGAATTTTTGATAAATGCCATTCTTGCTGGAGTTAGGTGATAATCTCATTGTGGTTTTGGTTTGCATTTCCTTAATTAGAGATGCTGAGCATTTTTTCATGTGTTTATTGGCCATTAGTTTATCTTCTTTTGAAAAGCTTCTGGTCATGTCATTTTCCTACTTTTTATAGAGTTGTTTGATTTTTTTCATGCTGATTTGTTTGAGTTCTTTATAGATTCTGGATATTAGCCCTTTGTTAAATATACAGCATAAATATTTTCTCCCATTCTGTAGGTTCTGTATTTACTTTATTGTTTCCTTTGCTGTACAGAAGCTTTTTAATTTAATCAAATCTCATTTTCCAATTTGTTTTGTTGCTGTGATTGTTTTGGGGGTCTTTTTCATAAATTCTTTGCCTAGGGTGATATCTATAAAGAGTTTTCCCAACTTTTTCTTCTAGAATTCTTTGCTTGCCTGCCTTCCTGCCTGCCTGCCTGCCTTCCTTCCTTCCTTCCTTCCTTCCTTCCTTCCTTCCTTCCTTCCTTCCTTTTCTTTCTTTTCTTTCTTTCTTTCTTTCTTGACAGAGTCTCACCATATCACCCTGGGTAGAGTGCCATGGTGTCACAGCTCACAGCAACCTCAAGTACTTGGGCTTAAGTGATTCTTTTGCCTCAGCCTCTCAAATAGCTGACAAGTGTAGGTGCCTGCCACAAGGCCCAGCTAGTTTTAGAGACAGGGTCTTGTTCTTGCTCAGACTGTTCTTGAACTCGTGAGCTCAAGCTGTCCACCTGCCTCAGCCTCCCAGAGTGCTGAGATTACAGGCGTAAGCCACCATGCCTGGCCTTATAGCTTTCTTAGTTTAAATCTGTTATACATTGTGAATGAATTTTGGTGCATGTTGAAAGGTGTACATCCTGTTTGAGTATTCTACACTTGGCTATCCAGTTTCTCAGCACCATTTATTACATAAGGATTCTTTTCCACAGTGTATATTTTTGTCTGTCTTGTCAAGATCAAATGGCAATATAAGGATGTTTTTGTATCTATCTGTGCTCTCCGTTCTGATCCATAGATCTATGTCTCTATTCTTGTGCTAGTGACAAGTTCTCTGTAGATTCTAGTTATCAAACCTTTGTCAGATTGATAGCCTGCAAATATCTTTTCCCATTCTGAAGGTTGTCTTTTTGCTTTACTTGTTGTGTTCTTAGCTGTGCAGAAACTTTTCAGCTTATTTGAGTCCCATTTATTAATTTTTGTTGCGATGGCCACTGAAGTCCTTGTCATAAAATCTTTCCCCAGTCCAACATCATCAAGAGTTTCCCCCACACATTCTTCTAAGGTTTTTATTGTTTCTTGTCTTAGATTTAAGTCTCTTATCCTTCTCGAGTCAATTTTTGTAAGGGGTGAAAGGTGTGGATCGAGTTTCAGTTTTTTACATGTGGTTATCCAGTTCTCCCAGCACCATTTGTTGAGCAGAGATTCTTTTCCCCACTGGATGCTTTTGTTTGGTTTATCACAGATCAGATGGCAAGTAGAGACTGGTTTCATCTCTTGGTTTTCTATTCTGTTCCGTATGTCTATGTCTCTATTTTTGTGCTAATGCCATGCTGTTTTGATTACTGTTGACTTGTAATATAGCCTGAAGCCTGGTAGGGTGATGCCTTAAACTTTGTTTTTAGTGCTAAGAACAGCGTTAGCTATATAGGGTTTTTTCTGGTTCCATACAAAATCAAGCATTTTTTCCCAATTCTTCAAAATATGATGCTGGTATTTTTATTTATTTATTTATTTATATTTTTTGCAGGTTTTATTTTGGCTGGAGCCATGTTTGAACCCACCACCTCTAGTATATGGGGTCGGCACCCTACTCCTTGAGCCATAGGCACCCCCCTTTGATGCTGGTATTTTAATGGGGATTGCATTGAATATATAGATTGCTTTGAGAATAGACATTTTGACAATGTTAATCCTTTCCAGCCAAGAGTGTGGTATGTTCTTCCATTTGTTAGTGTCTTCTGCAATTTGTTTTCTTAGGGGTTCAGAATTCTCTTTGAAAAGATATTTCACCTCTTTTGTTATGTGTATTCCTAAGTATTTCATTTTCTTTGAGGCTACTGTGAAGGAAATTGTGTCCCTGATTTGCTTCTCCACTTGGCTGTTATTGGTGTATACAAAAGCTACTGATTTGTGGACATTGATTTTATACCCTGAGACATAAATGTATTTCTTGATTACTTCCAGGAGTTTTGTGGTTGCGTATCTGAGATTTTCTTTTATTCTCTTTTCTTTTCTTTTCTTTTTTTTAAATTAAATCATAGCTGTGTACATTAATGCAATCATGGGGTACAATGTGCTGGTTTCATATACAATCTGAAATATTTTCATCAAACTGGTTAAGATAGCCTTCATGGCATTTTTCTATTGTGTTAAGACTTTTATATTCTGCATTTTCTGGGATTTTCTAAGTAGAAGATCATATTATCAGCAATGACCAATAGTTTGACCTCCTCTACTCCCATTTGGATGCCCTTTATATATCCTTCTCTTTCCTGATTACATTAAGTAGAACTTCCAGAACTATGTTGAATAATAGTGGTGATAGTTGATGTCCTGTCTAGTTCTAGTTCTATGTAGAAAAGCTTTCAGTTTTATACCATTCAGTGTGATATTAGCTGTAGGTTTGTCATAGATGGCTTCAATCAGCTTAAGAAATGTGCCACCTGTGCCTATTTTCTTAAGTGTTCTTGTTAGAAAAGGGTGCTGAATTTTGTCAAATGCTTTTTCTGCATCTATTGAAAGGATCATATGGTTTTTGTTTTTGCTTCCATTGATATGGTATATTACATTTATGGATTGGTGTATGTTCAACCAACCTTGCATCTCTTGGATGAAGCCTACTTGATTGTGATGTATAATTTTTTTAATGAGTAGCTGCAATCTATTAGCTAAGATTTGTTAAGTATTTTTGCATTGATATTCATTAGTGAAAGCACTGGTACAAGAATAGGGACATAGATCTATGGATCAAAACTTTATGGATCAGAATTTTGATTCAAACTGAAGAAAAGCAATGCATGTAACTAAAACATTTGTACCCCCACATTTTTAATTTTATGTACCTATCTACACATATAGTCTTATAGTATACCTCAAATCTGATACAGTGATGCCTCCCAATTTGTCCTTTTTGCTTGAGGTTGCTTTAGCTATTGAAGCTCTTTTACAGTTCCACATTCTAGATCTGTGAAAAATGACTTTTGTAGTTTAATAGGGATTACATTGAATTTGAAGATCACTTTGGGTAGTATAGACATTGGAACAATATTGATTCTGCTGATTCACAACCAGGGTATGTTTATACATCTGTTTATGTCTTCTGTAATTTCCTCCCTCAGTAACTCATACTTCACCCTATAGTGGTCTTTCACCTTCTTGATTAAATACATTTCTTCATATTTCATTTTCTTTGTTGCTATTGTGAAAGGTATTGAGTGTTTGACTTGAAATTCAGTTTGACTGTTGTTGGTGTATAGGAATGCTGTCGATTTGTGTACACTGATTTTGTAACCTGAGACTTTGCTGAATTTATTTATCAATTCTAGGAGTCTCTTGGCCGAATCTTTGGGGTTTTTTAGATATTCGATCATAAAAACAAAAGTGCCTTATCTTTCCCCATTTGGATACTCTTGATTTCTTTCTCTTATCTGATTGCCCTGGTTAGGACTTTTAGCACTATTTGAATAGAGATGGTGATAAGTGACAACCTTGTCGTGGTGGATTACTTCTTTGATGTGCAGCTGAATTTGGTTTGCTAGCAATTTATTGAAAGAATTTTCTTTCTTTCTTTCTTTTTTTTTTATTAAATCATAGCTGTGTACATTAGTGCAATCAAGGGGTACAATGTGCTGGTTTCATACACAATCTGAAATGTTTTCATCAAACCATTTAACATACCCTTCATGGCATTTTCTTAGTTATTGTATGAAGACATTTGTATTTTGTATTTAGTAAGCTTTGCCTGTACCCTTCTAAGATGCACCATAGGTATGGCCCCACCAATTACCCTCCCTCTACCAGGACCTCCCCTCTCCCCTCCCTTCCCATATTCTTGTGCTATAGTTAGGTTATAGCCTTCATATGAGACCTTTAAATTAGCTTCATAGTAGGGCTGAGTACATTGGATACTTTTTCTTCCATTCTTGAGATACTTTGCTAGGAAGAATATGTTTCAGCTCCATCCATGTAAACATGAAAGAGGTAAAGTCTCCATCTTTCTTTAAGGCTGCATAATATTCCATGGTGTACATGTACCAAAATTTATTAATCCATTCATGGGTCGATGGGCACTTGGGCTTCTTCCATGACTTAGCGATTATGAATTGGGCTGCAATAAACATTCTGGTACAGATGTCTTTGTTGTAGTGTGATTTTTGGTCTTCTGGGTATATACCTAGTAAAGGAATTATAGGGTCGAATGAAAGGTCTATTTTTAGATCTCTAAGTACTCTCCAAACATCCTTCTAAAAGGAACGTATTAGTGTGCATTCCCACCAGCAGTGTAGAAGTGTTCCCTTTTCTCCACATCCATGCCAACATCTCTGGTTTTGGGATTTTGTTATGTGGGCTAATCTTACTGGAGTTAGGTGGTATCTCAAAGT